>JBAMJV010005925.1:102500-113713 GCA_037951105.1 Echinarachnius parma
CTGGAAGATAAGACACCCGGAGGCAGTGAGTTAACGAAGAAGTGATCTATTAAAGACGAACCTATTTCTGGAGAAAGCGGGGGAGGGAGGTATTACCCCTCAGGCGTTTTCGGCGAGCAATTATAAAAGAGCGGCACCCCTGTCTTACACGTCCCCTCTCTCTCCCCTCTTATAAAGTATGTTTACCAGTCAAGAGTTTCAGTATGGGTAAACAACTTCTGAACCCTTCCCCGACTCGTACACTATATTACGCCTTAACTCTTACACTTACACGACATTTAAACTTTCGTGCTAACTTTAATAGAACTTCGGTCGTACAAAATGTGCGGCAAAATACAGTGTGTTTCGGCACCTCTGCAGTATAAGTATAGGACTGTGATGTTACAACTTAACTCCCTGAATATCGCTGATACAATAAACACACATCACGAATGACACAAGTTATAATGCGTGGAATTTAGTATTTGTGACATGCATGACGTTACGTTATAGCAGAGTTAACGACGACTGCCTCTTCAATAGGAGACGGTATTGCGTTTCAAGTCAAAGAGATGAGTTCGAAAATCAAACAAGGGGGTGGGGGGGGGGGGGCAGACAGAAATAGTAGGAAAGAAAGAAAGAAAGACAGACAGACAGACATACATACAGACGTACAGGCAGCCAGGCAGACAGACAGAAACATAGAAAGACAGAAACTATACATATTCACATAGATATAAGAAAATAAAAGAACAAAAGGACCTGGGTGTTTAATAACTCCTTCACAAGGATCCCTGGTATAGCTAGCGGTTATGCGCAATACTTGATACAAGCGTCAATTTTCCGGAGAACCTCCAGGGGGAATTATCTAGTATAATGACATTTTATGACCGATACCCTCTTCATCACTTTATGCAAATATTCCACAGGCTATTCCGCTCGGCAAGGTAACATGTTGTAATACGACGGTAGGACATTCCAAAGGCTACTAACTAAACAGTTTACAATATTACATTCTGACTAACGCACACACAATGAATAAATTAAACTTTGGATTGACACAGATCCACATGCTGGAACCCGGGCCCATATTTATGAAACCCCGCTGGCTTAGTTGTATGCTAAGTAGTAAGTTTGGTTGGCAACCCATATACCACCTGTTGCATGTAATAGGCCTATATCCCCCAAAATACACTTATCACAAAACTATTACAGTTAGCTACAGCGTACATGAATGTGGATCCGCTGTATATTGCATTGACTTTATGGGAATTGCAATATAATTATATACATTGTGAAACGAGTTAAATGATCCATTACTTTTGTCAGAGTCAAACAAAATCACTCGGATCTTTTCCATTTATCTTGTACCCGGTTGTTTGGCTTATAGTAGCGAAGAAATTACATGGGTTTGTAGTTGTCTAATGTCTCGCTATTACTTTGGTGATATTTATGATTGAAACGAAAAGCGTTCCAGAACGCTTTTCGATTGTAGTCTCAATATCAAAGGGCAATAAGTGATAAAATCTGAAATTTCAATTTTGTTCACAAAAACACATTATTCTATTATCATGATACTTTCCCACATCATTCCAAAGAATCTTCCTACTAATAGTGGTATATGACAGAAGTCTCAAATATAACTTTCGGAAACAAAACAGAACTCGTATGAAGTAAATGGATAGCTTTAAATAAAACACGTAGTCCTTGAGTGCGGTACATCCAGGCACCCCAGTCATCTTCAACTAACAGCTTCTAATCAATGGCAGTATCCTCTATAGGTGCCTGACAGGGTTTCGACAACATGGACATTATAGTTGTCTTGTTTTGTGATGCCGTGCGTGCGTGCGTGTGTGTGTGTGTGTGTGTGTGTGCGCGTGCGTGCGTGCGTGCGTGCGTGCGTGTGTGTGTGTGTGTGTGTGTGTGTGTGTGTGTGTGTGTGTGTGTGTGTGTGTGTGTGTGCGCGTGCGTGTGTGTGTGTGTGTGTGTGTGTGTGTGTGTGTGCGTTTGTGTGTATGTGTATGTAAATATCGGTAAGTGTTGAAATGGACTGAGGGACGATGTGTCTGTTTGTGTATGTGTGTACGTATGCGTGTGTGTGCGTGTATGGGTGTGCATGTGTATATGTGTGTGAGTGTCGGTAGGTGTTGAGATGGATTGAGGGACAATGCGTGTGTTTGTGTTTGTGTGTGTGTGTGTGCGTGTGTGTGTGTACATAAGTTTGTATGTATGTGTGTGTGCATATGCGTGTGTGTGCCTTCTCGTCGGTCAATAGGTTTGACTTTTCCGAGATAATAAGGAGAAGGAATCGAAGGCGTTTTACCACTGCGGAGAAAGCAACGATTTTATGACATAGCGAGGGGGAACTCGATGAACAAGATGAAACGAACTAACGAGCCAGACAATCAGAGAAAGTCAGGAAAGTAGAAACCATGACTGGTGACAGATGAAAGTGGTCTAATTGTAAACAAAGAAAGAACTACATTTTTTGTTTAAAGATATCCTTTGAAATACATGACGTCGTCTTGCGTAATCACAATCATACTTCTTCCGTTGCCAAAAATTACAAGGTGTTTTTCATTTCCATTTCAATTTCAATCTGTTAAATTATTAATACGCATACCAGCTCATCTATTGCAAAAATTATAATAATTATTATTGCGCCACCTTGCTAAAGGCTATTATGTAACATCACTGTCTTTGTACCGACGGTCGTTCCAATGAGGCTGCGTCTGGCTTGACTGTCCGTATACAAAATGTTGGTGTAATATAAACAGTTAATTCATATTTATACAAAGAACCACATTTCCCATTTAGATTTCGGTCATTTTTGACTATGTACATGTCGGTATAACTGAGCAATACCCACGGACGAGGGAACATAATATTAACATAAATAATCAACATGACGCATGATGCGTCCTTTTTTTTGGGGGGGGGGGGGGGGGGTTGATTTCGTCTAAAAACATCATCAGGGATTTGTTTGGAAGTAAATGAAGGTGTTTCTCAAGAGCTTCATCTGACTGGAACATATTTAAACCCAAAATACTTAAAAATGTATATAACTATTCAGAAATATAATTGTACACAATCGATATACGTGCTTTTTATGCTGTTCTTTTGGTAGGAAATAGAGAAGCCGAATAACAATATTAATATAGTCGTGTAAAACTAACAATAAAAACAAAATAAGCAGGAAAGTGGCAACATCAATAATTCGAGTGATTTTGAATTTCACTTCTGCGATACCCATATGGCATGTGCTTTATACATCATCTGAATCATGAATGATATGTTTGTATTGGAGGGGGAAAAAGAAATGAATCTTTTTCGCAGAAAAGGTGTCTGAATTATTGACGACTCGCCATCAATCATTCGTACCTTAATCACTTCTTATATGCAGCCAATGCAGTGCTATCGCGACCTCAGATAACCATGTCAATACAGTTCGCATCGTAATAGTAAAATGCAGTACCTATAATTGTACTTTTGCTCGGAATGCATTAACGCTTTAAGCACTATCAGCATACTTCAGTGTGAAATAGTCAATATTCTCCACATATACTGTAGCTAAGTATTGAAATAGTTAAAGGGATAGTTGAGTTCTGGTAAGGAGAGTACAGTTTTAGTGAAACTGAATGTTAGTAACCAAAACCTGCATCATTACATTACAAACTATTAGTTATAACTAGAAAGGAACACAAAATTACAAATGACGTAGTATACAGATCATGTTATCATTCAAAAAGAGCCGTTAAAACGTAAGAGGGCGCTCTCTAAACACTCATCGGTTTCAACCATTTTGAATAAAATATTGTGCATGTGATGCTTTGTTGAAATAGTGATTAGATAGAGAAATAACCAACAACTATTTAAATACCTATTTTGTAACTTTTTTAAAAGAGGAAGCATTTTTTTGAATTTTTAACGGCTGGTTCAAAATTCTCTAATAAACCCGGGGCCCCGGGTTTATTACAAATTGTTATATTTATGGATATTTCAGCCGTTTCTGAACCGATTTTGATCAAACAAAGATGATTTTATTGTTTAAATATTATGCTCTTTCAAATTTTACACTCAGTTTTTCATTACCTCACAAACCAATTAAGTAGTCTAGCGCCCTCTCTACCAAAACTCAACTTTCCCTTTAACTACCTAGTAAAACCAAATCAGCACTTGGGGTTCTGATGCATCGGAGAGTCGCTGAAAAGGAGGGCAGAATTATATAATCGATCTCCCCAATTATCGTATTACAGCATACTTGATCATCCGCAATCCGCAAGAGTCTGTTCTCCAACACGATGAGTACAGTCGTATTGAAAACAAACAGGCCAACACAAATGGTGTTACAAATTGTAACAACAAAACAGAAGGTGGTACACCATTTTTGAGAAGCCTTATGTCTGATCAAGTATTAAAACACATTTTAACGAAAATGTTGTTAGAAATCGTAACGACAAAACAGATAACGCATATTTTTTTGTCGAGAAGCCTTATGATATTGATCAAGATGTGACAACCCGACAATGCGCGTGGTTAAAGCTCCCTCTGTCCACTCCCCGGTGTAAGGGCAGTGAACATGGTAATAATGGCTTTTTAAAAGCCCATGTAAGATGTAGTCCATCAATCTTCAAGTTAATATGTCTCCTTCAAATCAGGAAGAGTCCTACATAACATTCTATATTATGTTTAGCGATGTAAAATAATACAACTTCTGTTCAGTGTTGTAAAATAATACATGTACAACTATTATATAGACTGACAGAGGTATTAAAAACGCAGGAACCAAGTACCTTCACGGGAGGGGGAGGACGGGGTGGGGTTGGGAGAATGGGAGGCGTCGGGGGGGGGGGGGGGCAACTGCAACTTACGTCCTTTTGCTCCCTATTGCTTGCTAGCTAGCAACTGCACGACTTGTTTTCATTTTCAGGAGAGCATACCGGGCATGCCGGGTGAAAAAGATGCGACCCTAGAACGAAAGGGAAATGGTATCCTGCAACTTGTCATTAATCCATAGCCTACGGGAACCTGGTTTACCGTGTATTAACTCTATAAGAATGACGTTATCCCAGAGGAAAGGGGGTCAATTTGGATTACCCCGGAAGGGGCCGAACCGTGTGCCCATCGAGCTAAGAGGTTGTCCTATTTTAGTCCTATTTTAATCATGTTAATACACTGATATTAAATTAGTGCCATTCTGAAAAACGAGCTCGAAGGGCGGATTATATGTTTGTATACACAGCATACACGTGCAGTGAACTACAAGGGTGTGTGTTTGTCACTGTTTGTGTATGTGTGCTGTTTATGTGTGTGTGTGTGTGTGTGTGTGTGCGTGTGTGTGTGCGTGTGTGTGTGTGTGTGTGTGTGTGTGTGTGTGTGTGTTTGTGTGCGTGTGTGTACGTGCGCGTGTGAGCGTGTGTGCGTGTATGTTTTAACGTGTGCGTGGGCTGGGGTTTTTGTTTGGGGTTTTTCTTGGGCTAAATGGGGGGGGGGGGGGGGGGGAGGGGGTAAAGGAGCATGTTTTAGTTCCTTTTATCTTTAGTTATATAACCTCCATTATGTTTAAGTCAGGAAATTGAATATACAGTTGATTTGTATTTATTTATGTATGTAAGATAACCATTTCTATTTTCGTTCATTATAATTGTATATTATTTTGTTTAGTATGTATATTCAAATGTAAATGTTATATATGGAGGAATACAAATCACTTTAAAAAAAAGAAGAAAAAAAAGTGGGCTTGTGTTTGTATGTGTATGTGTATGTGGCATGACCCTGTCAACAAGGGCAATTGACTTCGACAAACACAGAATATGCACACATGGTATTCAGAAGTAAAACGGACTTTAAATACACATTGCAGTAAATCTAGAGTGTGGTACAAAACACTATTGCACAGTATTTGGCAATACTTTTATCGACTTTTATAAGGCCATACAAAATATGTGACATTTCCACGACAACCTTTTGATGATCAATTTACTTAATGTGATGAGAGTGGCGGCCTATAATAAATAGCGCCTATCAATTCGCTGAGCCCGCGGGCGATGTCCCCCGTCTCCCTCGCGTGTTTTTGCTATTGATTAATCCACAACTCTCGCGATCTAAACCAGCACCAAGGGAGCAGCGAAATAATCACTTAATGGCCAATGTAAACATCAAGCGTATAAAGGACGGTATAGGCATGTTGGAAGTGTTATGATACGCATACAAATTGCTATATCATAATGATATAACGATTAATTTTAACAACAACAACAACAACAACAATATTCTACAGAACAGATAAGAAAAAAACGAACTTGTCCACCATAACCATAACTTTCTAAACTAAAACTCGGCAAAATAAATAAAATGTTATGATGATGCGCGTGTAAGTATTATTGACGTTGTCACCTTATCACAAGTAATACCTCATTAGTCATGTTAGTCACGTAACATTTTATTTTCATGGATGTTTTCTTGCTACCTGAGTCCCAAGATCTCATCGTATGTCAACCTCCACAAATCCCCCTAGTAAGATTGCTGTCACTTTAGGGGACAGTTAAGGGTTTCTCGTATAAAGTTTCGGAATATAATTAATCATATTCTACCACATGATACTCTTTCTACTCATCGTGGGCTAGGTATTCAATGTTGGGACCATTTGGTGTTGTCATTTTAGACTTATAGGGGGGAGTTCAGGGTTTCTCGTTTTAAGATGCGGAATATTTATCCTACCACATGATATTCGATCCCAATAGTGGGTTAGCTAATGCAGTATATAAGGTCCATGGTGGGACCATGCAGTTGCATAATAAGGGGGAGGGTAGGGGGAGGGGTAGGCCCCCTCACTGAATAGTTATATATATATTATTTTTGGCACACGTATCTTTGGATCACGTTCATATCTTATGAGAAATCTTGCACTCCAATCTCTGCCCTCTTCCTTGTCTACATTATTTCTATATATTTCCCCAAACGTTGTTTTCAAAACTCACGGGGCTGCACCCCCCCCCCCCCCCCCCCCCACCCCCCAGCCCCTCTGGCTTATTATAAACCTATGGTTTCGCATGACAGTGACCGTGATGACCGGTATGGCCTTTAGATATATTTAAGAACGATATATATTTACGCTTATTGATATGATGAAGGCCAAATTATTTGTTTCTGAAATCCCTTGATCTTGTAACAGGATGGGGTTATGTTACATGATGACAGGGTTATGTTACATGATGACAGGGCATGCGGAGATGGGTCAGGGACAACTTCTTTAACCACTATCATCCTAGTTTTGGAAATTCCTATACACCTGGTTTCCGTAGGTAATGAGTTAAATACTTTAAAAAGCTTAATAGCAGTTATGGAAAAGTTACAAAAATCATGTATATTGCTCAAACTAATTTATTAAAGGTGAAAAGCAACATCGGTAAAATATAGTTGAAATAGTATGAAAACAGATTAAGATGGCAACATCTCAACCATACAGTCGTTAAATGCAAAAATATAGACCCAAAAGTTCGATGCCTTATTAGCCGCCTCGTTGATATTGAGCCGAAATGCATGTATGATCGATGCCCAATGCATCGATCATTTGCGCTACTACTTCACACGTGCTCTCTATAATGTACTGTAGGTGAATTGCATGAATTGATTTTGAATGTAGACAAAAACGTACTAAAAACATCACTAAACAGGAGGGTAGGGTAGGAGAACGGGGCCAGGAGGGGGACAATGTCTTGTTCCGCCCCCCTTATAAGCTCCACCAGTTGTATTACCAACCTATTGCCATGATTGTATGCAACATGAAGGCGGATCGGATGAGAGGGGGTAGGAGGCCAGGAAGGAGACAATGTCTTGTTCCCCTTCCCCTCTTAAGTTCCGCCAGTGGTATTACAAACGTATTGTCGAGATTGCAGGCGTCATGGAGGCGGATCGCACTCGAAGATGAATGTGATATGATACTGTTTGCGGCTAAACTCAAGGATGAGCGGAATAATGGAGGGGCCCTGCAACTCTACCGTGGGCTTGAGGGAAAACGACTATACCTAGAAAGCCCACTACAACTTACAAGATTAGCATGAGTATAGCAAGGTCAAGGTGATCATGAACGTCAACAAAAAACACAACAAACCTCAGCAACATAGCTCTTGGTTGTCCTCGCTTTGATTAGACCTGATACGACACCCTAATCCTGCTCATAAAATAATAAGCTAAGCCTCTCATCGTAAACGTAACCACAAATACAACAAAACGTTTAAATCATATATTTGTATCTATTTTTTTAGTCTGTCAGTTTATATTCAGTAAAGTGGCTGAGGTAGAGATTCCGTGACCTTGGCTTGCCAACATTGGTATTTACATTGCCCTTCAAAATCTGTTTTTTTTTACTGCGCATGCGCGATCTGGAGTAGATATGAACAGCCTACTTCGGTCACGTTAAAGCTGTTTATATCAAATACGACATTACGATGGTAAGGTGATCGGGAGATTATCATCATAATATATTAACGGTTAGGCTCATGCATGCAGGATTAGGATGGAAACTGTATGGCTGTATTTTGTTAGTACCAAAAGGCACTACATCCATTTTTTCCCGGACAAATTGAGTTAATGATACATTATCAGTACATTAATGAGCTACGAATCTGTCTAGGAATCCACATTTTTTAGGGCAAATTACAAATTCAAAATACAAATATGGAACGTTCCAGTTTTATTTTCCCATAGGCATGTGTAACAAGTTGGACAAAGAAACCTGGTTTTCTCCTAAGCTGAAAAGGTGGATTTAGCGCCTTTTTCAATGAATCTCTTAATTTGTGAAACAGTCTTTTACTTGTCTTTTGAGAGGGATACTGGCAAACCCTTGTAATATAATGGAACATTATAAAGCTATGACCATTACTATTAAAGTGCTATTAAACACTTTGAACTAAATGTATAGGTGACATGAATTTAAATTGACCACAACTATACATGTAGCAATACACTATTGATAACTCATCCCGACGGAGAAGTAGGTTTGCGCTTGATTTCGCGCCCAGTTCTCATCCTTCACAATCATGGTCGATATTGTTAATTCAAAATAAACGTTGCGTTGAAGTCACGGATGCGTTCGGCTGCAACGATTTAACATCTATTATTGAACGATATTACCCAGCCGACTGCATCATTTATTCATTTAATCCAGCCCGCGCTCATTAATGTATTACATCCAAAAGAAGATCGATCGTTAAAGAAATTGCACCTCGGAATAATTTGTCAAAATGTTTAATGGATATATGGTATTAAATATTTATATGATAACACGATCGATCGCCGAAGAAATGTTTGACTTATAATTGCACTCGGGGAGTCATTTCATCATTCGCGGAGAAATGTGAACATTAAGGTAATCCATTAACTTCATGCAAATTAAACCAAATCGCTTGGAGCTTTGACACATCACTTCTACCTTGTTGTTTGGCTTATGGTAACAGAAGAATGAAATGGGATTTGATTTGTCAAATGTCTCCCTTATGGAAATATGGAAATATTTAAGATTTAATTTTAAAGCGTTTGTAAACGCTTTCGACCGTAGTCAAGAGTATTTAAATTTGGAGACTTCACGCGAATGGTTGGGATAAATTCAGACATTTATTTACTCCTTTGTTCACTAGGTTAACATTTATCCTTTTAAAATAAAAATCTTACATATCATTCTCAATAATCTCCGAATGATATTGGTATATGATTGAAGTCTCAAATATCACATTGGGGAACAACATATAAAGTTAATGGATCACTTTAAAGTACAAGACAAGTGTAATAAAACAGTTCTTTTGAAGAAATCATTGTCATTCCCAGAACAAAAAAGCACCTTGAATTTATGTATGAGTATTGACTTGATATACTTAAATCGTGATTTCATTTTCTGTATTTTGGTTTTTTGTTGTATTTAGTGTTAATTCATCTCTCCTTATATTTCAAAATTTCCATCATATAATACAATGTACGTGGTATACCTGTTTCATGCAGACTATGTGTTAAAACATACCCACCGGCAAGTTGGCTAGTGAAGAGATGTATTACAAAAAAAACTATACCTGTAAGAACTGGTAAAGCCAGACAAAGTGTCTTACTATGATACTATCCATCTGATACAAATTGACGAA
The DNA here is from genome assembly GCA_037951105.1 of Echinarachnius parma. Taxonomy (NCBI): domain Eukaryota; kingdom Metazoa; phylum Echinodermata; class Echinoidea; order Clypeasteroida; family Echinarachniidae; genus Echinarachnius; species Echinarachnius parma. Next base: position 112,613 of record JBAMJV010005925.1, read on the forward strand.
TGAATGAAACTAGCGAAAGTGCCTCGCTAAATCTCTTCATCTGCCACAATATGATGGATGAGGAGACTTTTAATACAACTGCATAAATCACATATATGCCAATATGCCGACCTATGTTGTCAAACAAAATCCATATTGTTTTAGAGTCAGTGCATGGCGTACTGAGGAAGGGTCGATCCGAACAAATACTATACATGACTTTTAGAGGGCCAAGAGAGAGAGAGAGGGGGGGGGGGGGGGGTGGGGGGGGGGGGGTCTGAGAATATCACAAGCAGAGGGGAAGGACTATGTCTAACATGTATTTTACTTTTTGTTTGTTATTGATTTCATTGTTCAAATTGTTGCTTCGTACAATCATGTAATATTTAATCAGAGAAAATGCATAAACATGAAAGGAAATTGAGGTGGCATACATTTCAACAATCCTTGAATTATTTTTTCGGGGGGGGGGGGGTGACCCTCTTCCTCCCTACGTATCAACGCCTCTGATTGGTTGACATTGACCTAGCCATAGCCTCGATTGGCTCGACAGTGTGTAGAGTTTAATAAAAATGTCAGATTTTAAATATTTTCATCAATTTGTGGCCTGTCCATCCATTATCTGGACTCAGTTATATCGGTGGTATCTTGAAGAATACCCCTATCGTGATGATTATTGACACAGCATGTCTCCCCAAATCTGCACGTGCGCAATTAGGTATTACCAAGTTATCCCAGATTGTCCTTAAACAAGGATAGAACAGGTTGAAATCTTGGGTTTTCGGTTCACGTTTTTCCCCCCTCTTTTCGTAGAGAGACGTGACGTTTACTCTTTTCGCCGATAGCTTTAGAATCCTGACAAATTGACTTTTAATTTGTCATCGTCTCTTCTTTTTTTTTTTATAGATAGAACTATAGTTTGTTTTGCAGATTGTTTGGCAACATGGACAGGGTACGGAATGTATCCGAACAAAGAAAGTGTCCTCGTCTCGTTGTACTTTTGTAGCGACCCCGAAATGAAAGAAGAAGAAGAAGAAGAAGGAGAAATGGGACAACAATTAAGTTGGGTGTGTTGAACTCACATTGCGATTACCGGCCTCGTTTTGTGAAGGATTATATTGG
>JBAMJV010005926.1:0-44634 GCA_037951105.1 Echinarachnius parma
ACTGGCATTTTTTACCACTAGCATTTTACCTGACACCCCTTGCCTTGGCTAGGTCTCTCGTGAACGTGTATTAATGTGTACACAGATTCAAGGCCCGTTGAGTCTACCAGTGCCTTTAAATATTCACATGCTTTAAAGTACAATATTGAGATGGTGCTTACAGGTGGGAATTTTATTTGATTTGCCATCGTGAAAAATGAAGTGTAATGGTAATTTCCTTGCCCCTTTCTTTACCATGATGAAACAGTAGTTTAAAAGTATTAAGAATAAATGACGGTCCTTCAGTGGTTTAGATAGTAGTATGTACACAACTCGTCTCCAACACTGGACATCATGAGCATGTCTGCAGCCCACGAAATGAACACAAACAAAATACTTTTCACTGTGAGGCAGTTACTTTGATTCCCTTTTCCTTTTGTATTTGCCAGGTGTAAGCAGGTGTAATATTAAAGGACGATGAAACCCAAGCAAGAGGTAAAGGTCTGTCCACCTGTGTTACTCGGGGGCTTCTTTGTAACTAATTCAACACCGTGACATTATTCTTATGTGCCATTATAAATGCCATTGGCAGTTTATATTTTGTGTTCTTTAAATAGCTTTCTTTTTTCTACAAATTTGTCTTTGTTATTATATTAATGTCAATTGCTACTGTCTCAGACAATTCATTGACATTGCATTCTTTTCATATATTTCAAGGTAGTATGATGTTACTATACATTTTATTGCGTCTGGTCTTTAAGAAATAAGTTGGAATGAATGATAGGAATCATTCTTATTTTTTAGTTACCTATCCTGGTTCGCCAAGTCTTCTTTTGTGTGCAACTTCTCGTCACCTCTAGCTTCATGCCTTTCCTCCTGTGAAAGTAATCATACATTATATGAATGTTATGTGTATAATTAGGATTAAGCTAGATTAACTAAATTTCTTTTAAATCATTGCAGTTGCCCAAATATATTCATTTAATATGATAATTGCATGTATTTGCAAGTAAATATGATTTTACTTGGTTAATACATTTCATATAACTAGGTATAACAGACAATGTACGTTATTATGAAAAAATTAAAAACAAAGATTAATCCTCGAAAATTATGCCTCCACTATTTCGCAATTTGTATATGAAGCCCAAAATTGCACGAAAGTAACACAAAAATGCACTGATATTCTTCTTTATACTAAATTGTGATGGTAATCCGTCGACCACATCTTGAGATATTGCAAATACAAGCTATTTCTGAATATATAATATACCATGACCTTTACCTTTGACCTCATCAACTCCCAATCACTGCCTCCAATTTACTGCCCCTCGTAAAGCAATGAGGTACAAGGTTTGATGGTAATTTGTCAACCGGTTATTGAGATAAAGCAATGACAATTTAATTGAGCATGCATAAGGATCCATGTGACCTTGACCGTTAACCTCCTGATTATCAAACTATGACCAGATCATTGGCTCCCCGAGATACGTACAGGTACAAAGTTTGATGGTATTTTGTCGGCCGGTAATTATTTCGATATCAAGCTAATTTTGCATAAATCATGAGCCCTTTGACCTTGATATTTGACAACATCTACTCATATTATAGGCTTCCAAACATGCATACAGGTACCAAGATAGTTGGTTATTTGTCAACTGGTTGTGGATATTCTGCAATTAAAAATTTGGTCTACATGTATAATAAGCCCCTGTGACCTTGATCCTTGACATCCAGACCCACACACTATTATTAAGATCATTTTCACTTCGATACGTTTACACATACCAAGTTTCAAATTGATCCATCAAACGATTCTCAAGATATCGCGAGAATGAAAACGGGACAGACGGATGTACGTACGAACGGACGGACGGCCAACCCGAAAGCATAATACCTCCGGCCACTTTGTTATAGCGGAGGCATACAAATTAAACGTTTTGCGCGGGGAATCCTTCTCGACGTCGTACATATTATGTATCATACAAGTTTGATATTATTAGATACTGTACTACACAACTCAACAAATACTACTTGCATACACTCGTAATATGCAAACGGAATATGACCAAGATGTTGTATGATGTTCACACATTTATGAAGCTTTCTGTCGATGTAAGGTAATCTTACCTTATACTTCGAGGAACCGTCTGACCATGCTGACTGGACATAAGAAACACCACCCTCATCTGCACTACTCGAGTTTCTACCAGCATTATCAGGATCTATACGTAGAATACGGTAAATTTGAAAAAAAAAGTAGTACGGATAAGCGCTGTCTTTTATTAAATTAATTTATATGGAGAAATCTGATAATTCCCTCATGTGACTCTGACGAGAGATATTAATAAGCAAAATGTTCACTATGCAGACTATTCTAATTCATGTAACTGAATTTCCTCAAATAGCTACTTTTGTTGTATTCATATGTGATCAAACCAGTATTTCTATTACCAATATTCAATTAATCATTAGAAACAAATATTTGAACTAGTGCATATAATTTTGTTATTATACATTCATGATGCAAAGGCATTTTCATAACTGTTGAGGAAATAAAACAGTAGGATTAGATATCAAGAAGTTATTTCGAATGCTTGCTGATGTATATTGTGTTCTTATCTTTGTATAAATTTTTCATCTTATTCATGTGTTAATTTGTATTAATTTATTTCAGAAGGGATCTCTGTTATGGTGAAAGCAACGAATGAATTGAACGTTTACCTGGTTTTCCTGTGTAATTATGGATGTCACTTTCAGGTGGATGCCTAGAAGGAATCGGAATTAAATCGTTAAATAAATGTTGTAAATGATTCACGTATTTAGACAAAAGTTATATTTCATTCCATAATCAATCTCAAATAAGAAATCATAATACTCTTATTTAATTAGTTGCTTGATTGAAATATTGTATACAATCCTAAAGTGCTTTCAAGGGGTTCCTTGATTTTATCATCATTATTGGTTAGCCAACATTTTCATTTCTGAATAATAATGATGACTATAATAATAATGATAATGACAACTCTGCATTTATACTGCACGCACATCTGTACATTCATGGCGTACATTTAAAACATTACAACAAGTAACATAATTATAATGTTATCATCGTTAACAAAAAGATACTCACATAAATCATCTCCTGTATCAACGACCTAAACATTTTGCAACAATACTTTAATAGAAAATGTTTGTTTAACTCATTTAGTTAGTGCATTTTTATTTATTCATTATTTTCATTATGATATTAGTATTTATTCGGTCGGTATCGTAAATGAATAAAATAAAAACTGCACATGTATCCTCAATCATTATCGAACAAATATAAAATATATTCAAAATTAAAGAGACTAGTTTCCTGCCTTGTGTGTGTCATATGTTTGAAGATCTCATCATTAGTGTTCTGGATAGGGAGGATGCCTTCATTGTCGCATACGACATACATAACGCCCTGCTCCAATACGTCCTGAGGTAAAACCCTTCTGTAGATACCTCCACACCTCTGAAAGTCACAAGTAGTTTGCAAACAAACAATAACACACTTGAAGTATTAAGCAAGTTCGCATTGTTTCAAATAGTATAAGTATTGATCTGTGATGTGCTGGTTAGGAAGGTTGATTTCGTTATCTTATACATCAGGTCAGGTACTATTCCGCAAGTGGGAGCAGATCGGAGTTATGCCCTGTGGGAAACCACCTCAGTATGTAATACAAATGAAAACAAAAAGAACTACACACGATTACTTTTATTTTCTAATAACATGTAACGTCTCACTGTTATAAAAAAAAGGTTTTAAAAACATAAACATAAAACAAAGAATATGGTATAGTTTACTCATGAGAGTAATTCTGGAAGACCACGCTAACTTGGTAATATTTAATATAAGATACTAAACTCTAACAAATGTGATGCACGTCAATGACGTTTTTATTAGAGTTATTACACTTTGTACATGTATAACTATTACTTCATTGAAATGTATATTCACAATGAATCCCTTCTTACATAACATGTTCAAGGGACTTAGTAACATTGTCCAAATCCTCAAAATAACATTTTAATTCCAGCGGTTCCCTCATACCTTGTTGTATTCGTATTAACAATAAAAACATGGGAAAGATTTCGGTTGTTAAAATTTCCCTTTCGTTACAAAGATATGTACGAATGAAGTATTCAGATAAGAAAACTCCCCCGGAGTTTTGAAACCATGTGCAAAGTGGGTGCAGTGAGTTAGTGAATATATCACTTTGCATTTTCGCTCATTACTTGGCCATGCAATGTCCATTTGACTTGACATTTTCACACAATACCCTGTGGACATATGAGATAACTACAATATACATTGCATCAACCATTCATCACTTTTTGCACATGTCAACAAAGTTACTAGATCCCTTTCATGTTGGCTTTCAACATAAATACAACTGTACGTTATGTGACACATTTTAATTTTCTAGTGTCAAAATGGTTAGAGTGTGTGTTTACAAAGAATTTGATTTAATAAATGTAAATATTATGTTACCCGTTTGCATTAAAGGAATGTAGTAACATTGTTCTCATATCGAAAATATACTTATAACTCAAGTGGTTCTTTTGTTGTTTTCGTATTACCAATAAAACAATGGAACAGGATTTGGTTTGTCAAATTTCCCTTTCGTCATAATTATAACTACGATTAAAGTGTTCATAAATTTGATTGTCTAGTAGAACGTTATAACTGTGTATAAGGTTAGTGCAATGATTTTCGCTCATTACTCGGCCAAATACCATCCAATTTATGTGAAATGTTCACACATTACTTAGAATACATGGCAGAAATACAACATTTATCAACCATACATCATTTTTTGTAAATGTCAAGCTTGGAAAGCGTGGCCAAAGCGTACGAAGAGCTTGTTAAGATCGTGGTAAGAGCGTGAACGAGCTACCATTGTGTCATTAATCGCTCGATTTGTCGGCGCTTCCCCTGCGCTTTGATCAAAAAGTTGGTTTATCTTATAAGTACGAGAACGCAGAGAGAGCGTGGCTTGGGTGTGACGGCACTATTATAAGTCGCTCAGTTACCCTGACTTAGCAGACGACAATGGACTTGATGCATGAGTGAACTTACACAAACATGGGGATCAGGGTAAACATTGGAAACATGCTAGGAAAGTTACTCTTTTGTGCTGAAATCAAGCATGTTTTCATTGTACTCGTTCTGTGGCATAAATCATTTATTTTTCAATCATCAGGTATGCCATAAAAGATAATAATATGAATCTTTATGCGGTGTTTGTCCTTTTTCAAAATAAGTACGTTTACTACCCTCAAAACTCACCCAAACCTGCACATTTCTACGTGCAAATGGAATTTGGGTAACACTAATTTCCATTGTTCTAATTCAGGCATGCGTGGAATATGTGTCATACGTTGTACATCAGATGAAAAAAGAGAAACAGAGCTATTCAGTCATGTATATCCCATTAAAGAAATTATTCATTATGACATAAAATTTCTACCATGATATCCGGTTTCGTTTTATCTGGGACACTCTGTATATATATTCTAAACATAATCATTTTTGTTAACTAAATAGTAGGTGGCCCGTGCATATGAAACGCGTTACAAAACATACTAAAAATGTTGGGTGTGTTATGAGACTGTGTGATCAGAATAATCAATGTGTTCTCACGGATAGATTCACGTACAAATATGTTACACTCACCTCATGTTCTGACGAATCATCTGGAAGAGAATCGGAGATATTGCCTTCAGGATCATGTCGTGTGTCTCGTATAGTTACAGGTACATCTGATTCTCGGAATGGAATACGTGAAGAGAGATTAACTGAGCACATTACTATGAATTTTTCAGGAATGTTCAATCATCACAAATAGAGTATTTCATAAAAGTTTACATATTTTCGTAGAACCTGACAAAAATAAACCTTGTGCACAAAGGACATGTGGAGCATGTTCAATATATATTTCTTTTTACTAAATTACAGTTACTTGAGAGTTTCTTGTAAGTGCGTGTGGCTTTTACATGCCTTATTTTCTACTCTCTTCAGTTTTTATTCGATTAGGCATATGTTTAGTTATGTATGTCCTCTTGTATAATGCGTATGTTTGATTTTTTTCTTCAACCATCACAATAATATGATACCAATCAAAAGTACAATAACTATCCTTGTCAACTTAATTGCATAACTAATTATTGATAAAAAAACAACACATGAAACAATACGGGCTAAAGTTAACTCGGCTGGTAGTACCGTATTCATTATCAAGCATGTTGTAAACATGACAGACAGGCACATCATCATAATGTGTTAACATAATATCTTTCCTATGAACCTGTTAACTCAATTTGTATACAGAACCCGGAAGAGTAAGGGTTATGGTTGTTGAATTATTATAATCTCTTCTAAACGACGAGTGACAATCTTCTTAGTCATATTCTGTTGTGTATTTGAATACCAAATTATCTTGTTTTGCGCGCGTTTATCGCATTTAGCTAGTATATCGAGCACAGTGGTCTAGTAATATAATATCAGCTTATATGCAGGAGGGAGTGCTTCACAAAGATTCAGAATTTAACTTTGCTCTCAAGTGGACCTAACAATTTTGGAAAGTCATAAGTTTCGTTGTAACATTTTTGGAACAGTTTGTTGAAATGCTTACATTTTTATTGAAAATATTTATATTTTGTGTGTTATCGAGAAGCCTAATGTCAGTTGCCTAACATATCTAAATTAACAGTAGCTGCATAGATCGATCGAACCGAATCACTCGCGAAATCGACAAGTAATAGCAGATGCGCAAAATTGTATTATCTCGTTTAAGTAGATAATTATGAGTTTAGTATAAGATAATGATCTCCTTCAAACAAAATAAAACACTACGTGGTTTAGGTAATGTTGTATAATGTTACTTTTAGGTTTCCACGGAATAATAACGTTAGGCAATAGTCAAGAAATTAAATTAACTTTGGTGTTGTTGTAATACTTTAAATAAAAAGTGGCGATTGATTTATTTACAACAGTTTTTCAACAAATGCGTTATGTTTGTCAATTGCATTTTAAAAACCAAACTACGCCATAAATATTTACCTTTGTCGTTCCAGATATCAGTTCCAAAAGAATGCCTGTGGATAACAAAGAAAATATTAGTTAAAGTTGTATGTAATTCGTCACGAAAGTTTTCATAATCTCATCGCAATATTCTTTAAAACATTTCTTGCTGAGTTTTAAGCAAACAATTATACTAGCACAATTCTATTTGTCGACGACAGCCACCGATTTCGAAAATATTCAGTCACGCCGGAGTACAGATAGGCTGCATATATTTGCATGTACACACTCAATGGAAATATTGACTCTCATCTCATGTTCCAATAATAACCCAAACTATACTATTTTTCTATATTTCACAGATTATCAATTGCATGTAAGTAATCGTAATATTGTACGTACCACTCTTTTGTCTCCTCACGACTCCTTCCTGCTTCTTTCCGGAGAAGACAGTTGGCATTATCTACGCGACCATTCTGCGATGCATGATGCAGGACTGCTTTTCCATTAACATCCTGCAGCCTCCAATCTGCTCCTTGACACACAGGATACTGTACATCCTCAAGCTGACCCTCTGGTGATTCGATATGCACTACAGTCACTTCACCCGTGACAGTACTTTTAACAAATTCCAGTTGACATTTACGTGACGCCTCAAACAACGCCTTCGTGGATTCAGTTGGCTCGTCTGAATCAATCGAAGCAGCTCCTCTCATTACGATAAGCTTCACCACATCCTCGAATCCTTCTGAAACGGCATCATGTGGTGGCGTGTTTCCGACAGTTTCAACAGCAAACAGCTCAGATCCATGGTATATCAGGAAATGTGTTGTATGAAGGTGTCCTCCCTTTGCTGCATGATGCAAGACTGTGCGGCCATTAACATCTTTCTGCGTCAAGTCAACTCCTTGGCACAAGAGATGCTCTACGACCTCAAGCTGACCCTCTGACGATCCTGCGTGTAAAGGTGTCAATCCTCCCTTGACGCGACAGCTGATGTTCGCGCCGCCTTCTATATGGAGCTTGACATCCTCAAGTTGACCTTCCTGGGATGCATGAAACAGTGCCTTCCTGGACGCATTTGGTTTGTCTGGATGAGCCAAATCCGCTCCTATCCTTGCTATATGACCATTATGTGATGCTGCAGGTAGGGCTGTCCATCCATCATCCCGTCCGTTGTTCACATCAGACCCTCGACTGATCAGATATTTCACTGTATCGGTGTGACCTTCGTGGGATGCTGCATTCAAGGCTGTCCATCCATCATCCCTTCCCTTATTCACCTCCGCCCCTTGACTGATCAGATATTTCACTGTATCGATATGACCTTTCTGTGATGCTGCATGCAGGGCTGTCCAGCCATCACCCCTTCCCTTGTTCACATTTGCCCCTTGACTGATGAGATATTTCAACGTTTCAATACGCCGTTCCTGCGATGCTGTATGAAGAGCTGTCGATCCGTTATTCTTTCCCATGTTTACATCCGCCCCTTGACTGATGAGATATCTCACTGTATCAAGGCGATCGCTCTCTGATGCTGCGTGTAGGGCTGTCCATCCATCATTGTCTCCCTTGTTCACATCCGCCCCTTGACTGTTCAGATATTTCACTGTATCGATATGACCTTTCTGTGATGCTGCATGCAGGGCTGTCCAGCCATCAACCCTTCCCTTGTTCACATTTGCCCCTTGACTGATGAGATATTTCACTGTATCGATATGACCTTTCTGTGATGCTGCATGCAGGGCTGTCCAGCCATCACCCCTTCCCTTGTTCACATCCGTCCCTTGACTGACCAGATATTTCACTGTATCGATGTGACCTTTCTGTGATGCTGCATGCAGAGCTGTCGATCCATCATTCCTTCCCTTGTTCACATCCGCCCCTTGACAGATCAGATATTTCACTGTATCGATATGACCTTCATGTGATGCTGCATGCAGGGCTGTACATCCATCATTCCTGCCCTTGTTCACATCGGCCCCTTGACTGATGAGATATTTCAACGTTTCAATACGCCGTTCCTGCGATGCTGTATGAAGAGCTGTCGATCCGTTATTCTTTCCCATGTTTACATCCGCCCCTTGACTGATGAGATATCTCACTGTATCAAGGCGATCGCTCTCTGATGCTGCGTGTAGTGCTGTCCATCCATCATTGTCTCCCTTGTTCACATCCGCCCCTTGACTGTTCAGATATTTCACTGTATCGATATGACCTTTCTGTGATGCTGCATGCAGGGCTGTCCAGCCATCACCCCTTCCCTTGTTCACATTTGCCCCTTGACTGATGAGATATTTCACTGTATCGATATGACCTTTCTGTGATGCTGCATGCAGGGCTGTCCAGCCATCACCCCTTCCCTTGTTCACATCCGCCCCTTGACTGACCAGATATTTCACTGTATCGATATGACCTTTCTGTGATGCTGCATGCAGAGCTGTCGATCCATCATTCCTTCCCTTGTTCACATCCGCCCCTTGACTGATCAGATATTTCACTGTATCGATATGACCTTCATGTGATGCTGCATGCAGGGCTGTACATCCATCATTCCTGCCCTTGTTCACATCGGCCCCTTGACTGATGAGATATTTCAACGTTTCAATACGCCGTTCCTGCGATGCTGTATGAAGAGCTGTCGATCCGTTATTCTTTCCCATGTTTACATCCGCCCCTTGACTGATGAGATATCTCACTGTATCAAGGCGATCGCTCTCTGATGCTGCGTGTAGGGCTGTCCATCCATCATTGTCTCCCTTGTTCACATCCGCCCCTTGACTGTTCAGATATTTCACTGTATCGATATGACCTTTCTGTGATGCTGCATGCAGGGCTGTCCAGCCATCACCCCTTCCCTTGTTCACATTTGCCCCTTGACTGATGAGATATTTCACTATATCGATATGACCTTTCTGTGATGCTGCATGCAGGGCTGTCCAGCCATCACCCCTTCCCTTGTTCACATTTGCCCCTTGACTGATGAGATATTTCACTGTATCGATATGACCTTTCTGTGATGCTGCATGCAGGGCTGTCCAGCCATCACCCCTTCCCTTGTTCACATCCGCCCCTTGACTGACCAGATATTTCACTGTATCGATATGACCTTTCTGTGATGCTGCATGCAGAGCTGTCGATCCATCATTCCTTCCCTTGTTCACATCCGCCCCTTGACTGATCAGATATTTCACTGTATCGATATGACCTTTCTGTGATGCTGCATGCAGGGCTGTCCAGCCATCACCCCTTCCCTTGTTCACATTTGCCCTTTGACTGATGAGATATTTCACTGTATCGATATGACCTTGCTGTGATGCTGCATGCAGGGCTGTCCAGCCATCACCCCTCCCCTTGTTCACATCAGCCCCTTGACTGACCAGATATTTCACTGTATCGATATGACCTTTCTGTGATGCTGCATGCAGGGCTGTCCAGCCATCACCCCTTCCCTTGTTCACATTTGCCCCTTGACTGATGAGATATCTCACTGTATCAAGGCGATCGCTCTCTGATGCTGCGTGTAGGGCTGTCCATCCATCATTGTCTCCATTGTTCACATCAGCTCCTTGACTGATCAGAAATGTTACGCTATCGAGATGACCCTTCAATGATGCTGCAAACAGAGCCGTCCGTCCATGACGGTTTCTCTTGTTTACATCCGCCCCTTTACTGATCAGATGAGACACTGTTTCAAGATGACAGTTCTCTGATGCTGCATGCAGGGCTGTCCATCCATCAATCCTCCCCTTGTTCACATCCGCCCCTTGACTCAACAGATATTTCACTGTATCGATGTGACCTTCCTGTGATGCTGCATGCAGGGCTGTGCATCCATCTTCCCTTCCCTTATTTACATCAGCCCCTTGACTGACCAGATATTTCACTGTATCGATATGACCTTTCTGTGATGCTGCGTATAGGGCTGTCCATCCGTTTATATTTCCCCAATTTATTTCCGCCCCTTGACTGATGAGATATTTCACTGTATCAAGATGACCGCTGTATGATGCCACCGGAAGGCCTGTCCATCCGTCATTGCTTCCCTTGTTCGCATTTCCCCCCTGCCTATCCAGATATCTCACTTTATCAAGATGAACTCCCACTGATGCTGCATGTAGGGCAGTAGAGTCATCATTACTTCTCTTGTTCACTTCCGCCCCTTGACTAATCAGATATTTCACTGTTTTGAGATGACCGACATTTGATGCTGCATGCAGAGCTGTCGATCCATCATTCCTTCCCTTGTTCACATCCGCCCCTTGGCTGATCAGATATTTCACTGTATCGATGTGACCTTCCTGTGATGCTGCATGCAGGGCTGTCCATCCATCATCCCTTCCCTTGTTCACATCCGCCCCTTGACTGACCAGATATTTCACTGTATCGATGTGACCTTTCTGTGATGCTGCATGCAGGGATGTCCATCCATCACCCATTCCCTTGTTCACATCCGCCCCTTGACTGATTAGATATTTCACTGTATCGATGTGACCTTTCTGTGATGCTGCGTGAAGGGCTGTCCATCCTTTTATATTTCCCCATTTTATTTCCGCCCCTTGACTGATGAGATATTTCACAGTTTCAAGGTGACCGCTGTCTGATGCCCCTGGAAGACCTATCAATCCGTCATTGCTTCCCTTCTTCACATCTGCCCCGTGCCTGAACAGATATCTCACTTTATCAAGATGAACTCCCAGTGATGCTGCATGCAGGGCAGTCGAGCCATCATTACTTCTCTTGTTCACTTCCGCCCCTTGACTAATCAGATATTTCACTGTTTTGAGATGACCGACATTTGATGCTGCATGCAGAGCTGTCGATCCATCATTCCTTCCCTTGTTCACATCCGCCCCTTGGCTGATCAGATATTTCACTGTATCTATGTGACCTTCCTGTGATGCTGCATGCAGGGCTGTCCATCCATCATCCCTTCCCTTGTTCACATCCGCCCCTTGACTGACCAGATATTTCACTGTATCGATGTGACCTTTCTGTGATGCTGCATGCAGGGATGTCCATCCATCACCCATTCCCTTGTTCACATCCGCCCCTTGACTGATTAGATATTTAACTGTATCGATGTGACCTTTCTGTGATGCAGCGTGAAGGGCTGTCCATCCTTTTATATTTCCCCAATTTATTTCCGCCCCTTGACTGATGAGATATTTCACAGTTTCAAGGTGACCGCTGTCTGATGCCACTGAAAAGCCTATCAATCCGTCATTGCTTCCCTTCTTCACAGCTGCCCCGTGCCTGACCAGATATCTCACTTTATCAAGATGAACTCCCAGTGATGCTGCATGCAGGGCAGTCGAGCCATCATTCCTTCTCGTGTTCACATCAGCCCCTTGACTAATCAGATATTTCACTGTTTTTAGATGACCGGAAATTGATGCTGCATGCAGAGCTGTCGATCCATTTTTCCTTTCCTTGTTCACATCCGCCCCTTGGCTGACCAGATATTTCACTGTATCGATGTGACCTTGGTGGGATGCTGCATGCAAGGCTGTCAATCCATCATCCCTTCCCTTGTTCACATCCGCCCCTTGAGTGACCACATATTTCACTGTATCGATGTGACCTTCCTGTGATGCTGCATGCAAGGCTGTCCATCCATCATCCCTTCCCTTGTTCACATCAGCCCCCTGACTGATCAGATATTTCACTGTATCGGTGTGACCTTCGTGGGATGCTGCATGCAAGGCTGCCCATCCACCATCCCTTTCCTTGTTCACATCGGCCCCTTGACTGATCAGATATTTCACTGTATCGGTGTGACCTTCGTGGGATGCTGTATACAAGGCTGTCCATCCATCATCCCTTCCCTTGTTCACATCCGCCCCTTGACTGATGAGATATTTCACTGTATCGAGGTGACCTTCGTGTGATGCTGCATGCAAGGCTGCCCATCCACCATCCCTTTCCTTGTTCACATCGGCCCCTTGACTAATAAGATATTTCACTGTTTTGAGATGACCGAAAATAGATGCTGCATGCAGAGCTGTCCCTCCATTTTTTCTTTCCTTATTCACATCCGCCCCTTGACTGATGAGATATTTCACTGTGTTGAGATGACCGACATTTGATGCTGCATGCAGGGCTGTCCATCCATCATCCCTTCCCTTGTTCACAACCGCCGCTTGACTGATTAGATATTTCACTATATCGATGTGACCTTCCTGTGATGCTGCATGCAGGGCTGTCCATCCATCATCCCTTCCCTTGTTCACATCCGCCCCTTGACTGATTAGATATTTCACTGTATCGAGGTGACCTTTGTGGGATGCTGCATGCAGGGCTGTCCATCCATCATCCATTCCCATATTCACATCCGCCCCTTGACTGACCAGATATTTCACTGCATCGGTGTGACCTTCGTGGGATGCTGTATGCAGGGCTGTCCATCCATCATCCCTTCCCTTGTTCACATCCGCCCCTTGACTGATGAGATATTTCACTGTATCGAGGTGACATTCGTGGGATGCTGCATGCAAGGCTGTCCATCCATCTATCGTTCCCTTATTCACTTCCGCCCCATGACTGACCAGATATTTCACTCTATCGATGTGACCTTTCTTTGATGCTGCGTGTAGGGCTGTCCATCCTTTTATATTTCCCCAATTTATTTCCGCCCCATGACTGATGAGATATTTCACAGTATCAAGGTGACCGCTGTCTGATGCCCCTGGAAGGCCTGTCCATCCATCATTGCTTCCCTTCTTCACATCTGCCCCGTGCCTGACCAGATATCTCACTTTATCAAGATGAACTCCCAGTGATGCTGTATGCAGGGCAGTCGAGCCATCATTCCTTCTCTTGTTCACATCCGCCCCTTGACTAATAAGATATTTCACTGTTTTGAGATGACCGAAAATTGATGCTTCATGCAGAGCTGTCGATCCATTTTTCCTTTCCTTGTTCACATCGGCCCCTTGACTGATCAGATATTTCACTGTATCGATGTGACCTTCGTGGGATGCTGCATGCAAGGCTGTCCATCCATCATCCCGTCCCTTATTCACATCCGCCCCTTGACTGACCAGATATTTCACTGTATCGATATGACCTTTCTGTGATGCTGCATGCAGGGCTGTCCATCCATCATCCCGTCCCTTGCTCACATTTGCCCCTTGACTGACCAGATATTTCACTGTATCGATATGACCTTCCTGTGATGCTGCATGCAGGGCAGTCCATTCATCATTCCTCCCATGGTTCACATCGGCCCCTTGACAGATCAGATATTTCACTGCATCGATGTGACCTTCGTGAGATGCTGCATGCAAGGCTGTCCATCCATCATCCCGTCCCTTATTCACATCCGCCCCTTGACTGACCAGATATTTCACTGTATCGATGTGACCTTTCTGTGATGCTGCATGTAGGGCTGTCCATCCATTTATATTTCCCCAATTTATTTCCGCCCCTTGACTGATGAGATATTTCACTGTATCAAGGTGACCGCTGTTTGATGCCACCGGAATGCCTGTCCATCTGTCTTTGTTTCCCTTGTTCACATTTTCCCCCTGCCTGACCAGATATCTCACTTCATCAAGATGAACTCCCAGTGATGCTGCATGCAGGGCAGTCGAGCCATCATTCCTTCTCTTGTTCACATCTGCCCCTTCACTAATCAGATATTTCACTGTTTTGAGATGACCGAAATTTGATGCTGCATGCAGAGCTGTGAATCCATCATTCATTCCTTTGTTCACATCCGCCCCTTGACTGATCAGATATTTCACTGTATCGATGTGACCTTCGTGGGATGCTGCATGCAAGGCTGTCCATCCATCATCCCGTCCCTTATTCACATCCGCCCCTTGACTGACCAGATATTTCACTGTATCGATATGACCTTTCTGTGATGCTGCATGCAGGGCTGTCCATCCATCATCCCGTCCCTTGCTCACATCCGCCCCTTGACTGATTAAATATTTCACTGTATCGAGGTGACCTTCGTGGGATGCTGCATGCAAGGCTGTGCATCCATCAACCGTTCCCTTATTCACATCCGCCCCTTGACTGACCAGATATTTCACTGTATCGCTGTGACCTTTCTGTGATGCTGCGTGTAGGGCTGTCCATCCATTTATATTTCTCCAATTTATTTCCGCCCCTTGACTGATAAGATATTTCACTGTATCGATGTGACCTTCATGTGATGCTGCATGTAGGGCTGTCCATCCATCAATCCTCCCCTCGTTGACATCCGATCCTTGACTGATCAGATATTTCACTGTATCGATATGACCTTCCTGTGATGCTGCATGAAGGGCTGTCCATCCTTCAGTGTCTCCCTTGTTCACATCAGCCCCATGACTGATCAGATATTTCACAGTATGGAGATGGCCATTCTTCGATGCCATGTGCAGGGATGTCCATCCATCATCGTCTCCCTTATTCACATCTGCCCCTTGACTTATCAGATATGTTACGATATCGGGATGACCATTCATCGATGATGCGTGCAGAGCTGTCTTCCCATTACCATCTATCTTGCTTACATCAGCCCCTTGACCTGTAAGATGTTCCACTATATGTAGATGGCCGTTTGATGATGCTGCTTGTAGGGGTGTATTTCCATATTTATTGTCTTTGTTCACATCAGCCCCTTGTCTTCTTAACATATATATGACAATACAGAGATGGCCATTCTCCGATGCTGCATGCAGGTGTGTGTTTCCATTATTGTCTTTCGTGTCCACATCTGCCCCTTGAATTATAAGATGCTTCAACGAAAATAAATGCCCATTGTTTGCAGCTGCATGTAGTGCTGTTCGTCCTTTATTATCTACCTTGCTAAGATCAGCCCTTTGACTCATCAGATAGTCAACTGTATCGAGTTGACCTTTATGTGCTGCTACGTGCAGGGCTGTCCGCCCATTCTCATCTTCCTTGTTCACATCAACCATCTTGGATGTGATATGTAAGGACGTTCTTTCATCATTGCCTTCCATTTTCTCCTACGTGACCAATAAATGTTTCCTGTTGAATTTGATAATTTCCCCTTATGCTGTTACGTGTAGAGTTGTATAGCTTTTTTCACCTTCCCAGTTCAAGCCAACTACTATAAGATCAGACGTAAATGTGTGTAAGAAGCGACTTCATTCGTCTTCATCACTGCGAAATACCAACGTCATATTTTCGCCTAGTCCGCTAGTGATACACAGAGTAAAGGAGAAAGTGAAGAACAGTTACATCCAAGTAAGTTTCTATATTTTAATTAGTTAGTGTACTCAACTTTTTCATTGTTTATGTATGACTTGAATTCGATGATTGCGACTTTAATGACATTTATATATAATGACTATCATGACAGTTAAGAATATCAACTAGTTGCAATTATCCTCTTTAAAAACGTCCAGATATCATAACGTGAGGCTTTGTGTACTTTGTAAGACAATTAAATATTGCATTGCATTATATTATTTTCATACCGAAATACAAAACTATAGACAGTTTAAGATTATTTGACTCAAAAGGATAGTTGAGTTATGGTAAAGAGAATACAATTTTTGTCAAACTAAATTTTAGTAACCAAAACCTGCACCATTACATTACAAACTAATAGTGATAACTCTACCATGCTTGAAAGGAATTCTAAATCACAAACGACTGAGTAAAAAGCCTTTTATCATTCAAACAGAGGCGTTCAATCTCAAGATGGCGCTTTCTAAAAACAAATTGGTTTAAACCATTTAAAATAAAATATTGTGCATGTGAATGTTCGTAAAAATAGTGATTAGATAGAGAGATAATCAACAACTATTCAAAACCTTCATTTGAATTTTTTTGAAAAGAGGAAGCATTTAAAAAAAAATTGTAACGGTTGGTTCAAAATTAGCTAATATTTATGGGGCCCCACATTTATTACAAATGGTTACGTTGATGGATATTTCAGCCGTTTCTGAACCGATTTTTATCAAATAAAGTTTATTCTGTCACTAAAATATTATGCTCTTTCAAATTTTACACTCAGTTTTTCATTATCTCACAAACAAATTATTATGTGTAGCGCCCTCTCTACCAAAACTCAACTATCCCTTTAAACTCACTTCATACTATTCTAAAGTCATCCATAATACTTTTATTATTACCATTTGATTCTAGCTATGAAGTTCACAAATTCGATATATGCGATAGTAATAAATGATTTAGTTCGACAAAGTGAAAGTCAATTATGCCAATTAAACTGTTTACATTCTGACATAAGTCAGTACCTAGTTGTATAGACATACAACTTGCACATGATGAAACATACTTTTTATATAATACAGAATGCGCATCAGTTGAGCCATGGCTGGTTAGCATGTTATTCGATACAATGTTCGTCAAACAGTCGTAAACTTAAAGGACAATAAACAAGGGCTTGGTACGAACAGTCACGTCACGTTCACGTCACGTCACGTGAAGGTTCTGTACCTTTTGTGAAACAGGTCACCCAAATCTACGAAGTGTTGGGTTACGTGACCCAACAGTTTGTAGATATACTATATGCAATTCATGAAAGCTCACGTAAATTGGCGCTTGCGTAAAACAAATTAATGTAAATTGTCGTTGAGAAGAGACTAATTCTCGGTAAATTTAATCGTGAACGAACCCGTCCTACCTATACTGTAAATGCCAATTATAGGCGTACACAGGCCTGGGGGCAGGGGGATGGACACCCCCTACCCCCATCCCCACCCCTTTACATAATTCAAGAAATGTCTTGGTCTCGGCCTCGAAATTTGTGACCGGTCCTGGTCTCGTCATCGGCTGCGGTCATTTTCTACGGACACCCCCTACCCACACTCCCCCCGCTTACTTCAATTTGTCTGACGAAATATCCCCCCCCCCCCCCCTACACCCACCCCTTGAAAAAATCCTGGGTACGCCACTGCCTACAAGTAGCTAGTTCGAATGTCAAATACATTAATTGATTTATTTAATATTGATTGGTTGGTGTGACTGTTTCATTATAATGATTGACTGATTAATTGATAGATTGACTCGATTCAATAACCATAAATAAACACTATTAATCAAATCATTGTTTTATTACTTTTAAACTCATTGATCACTGCAACTCACTCACTTACTCACTCACTCACTCACTTTCACAGGCATGCACATACAACGCCGTTATAAGGGCCAGTACGCTCAGACGTCGAGCACGGGAACTTCAGGCGTATGCGAACTGAATTGTCCGCTGCGTGTAGCAATTCAGCTGGAAATCAACATTTGCCAAAATCCACGCACGACACGTCTTTAGAAATCCTCCACTAACAAGACAAATAATGCAAGTGGTATGGTTGTACATTACCTAAATGACAGAACTGCATATTATCGTCTCAGATTACTCTGAATTATGCACGTACATATTACAAACATAAGGATTGAAAAGATTTGATAAGGGGGTATCGGCATTTTCGTCGACATTTTTAAATCTCTTTGTGCGTGTATGTCTAGTCTTAGTAGCAAGCGTTTGCAATTTAAAAAATCTTGATTAAACGCTCACGTCACGATTTGGTTAACGCGACACTTCGAGCTTTACCGGCATGGAAAACGACAAATTGTTGGGTCACTTTACCCTACACTTCGTAGATTTGGGTGACCTGTTTCACAAAAGGTACAGAACCGTTCACGTGACGTTAACGTGAACGTGACGTGACTGTTCGTACCAAGCCATAAACAAGGCAGGAAGGGATGATGACTTACCTAGTGAAATGTTGGAG
Source organism: Echinarachnius parma (assembly GCA_037951105.1). NCBI lineage: Eukaryota > Metazoa > Echinodermata > Echinoidea > Clypeasteroida > Echinarachniidae > Echinarachnius > Echinarachnius parma. The sequence goes on from JBAMJV010005926.1 coordinate 18,760, forward strand.
TTAAATGCTATTATCATCGAAGGCAAGGAGCAGCCGTGTAATAATCACGCCACGCCTGTTAAGGGAGAAAGGGGAAGCAAAATAAAATCCCTGTTATCATGGTGATTTAACATTGGCTTGACAATTGGCATCTGCAAACATAGTTATATCACATCAATTACGAATGCCGCTTTGAATAACAAAACGTTTAACTGTCTTAACCCGATAAGGACAGTTATTTGTTTAGTGGCCATTTGTCATGAATATGCCACGTATGCTTGCTTCTATACTGGCTTTAGTGTGAATACCCTGCTAATAAATAAGCTTTCAGTTGATGGCCTATTGGACTGTATATTCAACAATTATATTTTCCTACGCAAAACCTAAAAATCACTAATTAGATATATGCACTAAAGAATATCAGCTGGTATAAGTATGAAGGGCTAGAATATAAATAACTGTGATTTAACAATGCAGGCAGGTGCACGTTGGCAATTTCAGAAAGATAATCTCCTCAGCGAATTTATCTGGTCGGATCATCGGACAATCAACTGGTCAAGATTAAGATCACCAAAACTAAGAAAACGAATATAATTGCCAAATTTAATGGAGGGTATCTGATTACTTAGCATTACAAACAATGCTGCATTAGAAAACAAAATACCTGGTATCCAAAAACAAGCAATGCTATTTTGGAATTTGACTTAACCAGTTGTTGTTGTTGTTTAGTTTGGTGGCAATCAGTCAAATCTGACTATTGTTGCCAATTGCTTTTCTATTGATTTCATCTTCACATATTTTAAAGTATTATACAATTTTATATATCATCAACAAATTATTTATATGGCACCGCTAAAAATATTGCGATATTTCATTTTTTTTCTTTTCTCCTACCTTATTATGAATATTACTTTTATATACAAAAATATAACAATTTTCCTTATTTCAATAACAAAGCCCACCTCTCACATCGGGACTCCCGCCACATATGTGGAAGTGGCCCTCTTATGGTCAAAACGATCCTCTTACAACACGTAATTATAATAGTATAATAATAAAGCGAAATCAAACAAAACAAATATATTCATAAATAAACACTATTTTAAAGCTACTAATGAATTATCGCAATATGCATTTTTTATTTCCTACTTCTTAATAAAGTAATTCTTAAACAAATTAGTGCAAACATTCAGTGGGCTTATTTTGTGCATGTTAGTGCAAATACATAATACATGGTATACCTTTGTCTTCTGAAATAATCATAATACAATACAAAATAAACAAAACTCATATTTTGCATATTACTTTAAATAGAAATTACAATCAAATGGGCGTACCTAGGATATTTTAAAGGGGTCGAGACCACTTAAATTTGGTCTCGAGACCATTTAAAATTTGAAAAGGGGGGGGGGTTCAAAACCCCCCCCCAAAAAAAAAAACATTCATTTTTGGATAAAGGGGGGGGGGGGGGTTCGACCCCCCCCCCCCCCCGGTACGCCTATGAATGGATCCATTGTGGTTTGTAATCAGATGAAAAAACAGCAGTTCGACGTGTCTCAAATCATGGTAAGACAGGTTAATTGTCGCTCACTGTACATGTCTGTCAACGTTATATGCACGATCTATTAAAGGGACAATCCCTCTTTTACAAAACGTCTGAACAGGTTCCAGTTGACGGATGGGGATGAATGAAACACACACAAACAAAATCAGATCGAACAGCCCAATCATTTGGATTCTACGAAGAAAAAACAAATGCGTCCCTCTATCAGACTATATATCGGCCAGTAAAAGAGTTTAACTGATTTAGCATCATATTACAACTATATTGTATTTTTTGTAAAGGTATTGTGAAGCCGACATTTGTAAATGAATGTCACAGAAAAAAATCTAAAAAATGAAGAATATGTAATTACATGTAGTCAGTTTAAGCGAGGTTTGGTTATTTGTCCTGGGCGCAGGTCACGTAGCTAGCGCGGGTCACGGAGGGGTCATGCAAAGCGTTGTGGTACTTCTTGGAATTTGTGTGCGAACTTCACTGGCTGAATATACATAATGCACAATAAACCGCCGTCCCACAGTTTATTAGTTTTAAGGTCTATAACTCCACGAAAAGAAGATTTCAAGTCCTACTTTTTTCAAGCATGCTATTAAATGACATTTTCTTTCATATAAGACAATAACCTCGCAACTTTTGAAATTTCGCTTGCAAAAAAGGGAATGTCCCTTTAAAAGCAACACGCTTGTCGCATTGTCTTAAAGGGGTAGTTTAGTTTTGGTAAGGCTGAACTTTAGTACCCCAAACCGGGACAGTAACATTATAAACTAATAGTTATTACTCCACCATGCTCGAAAGGTATACAAAATTACAAACGACTATGTAAAACGTCCGTTATCATTCAAAAAGAGCCATTAAAACACAAGAGGGCGCTCTCTAAAAAGGCATTGGTTTAAACCATTTTTCATACAAAATTATGCATGTGATCTTTTATTGAAATAATGATTAGGTAGATAGATCATCAACAACTATTTAAAACACGCTTTTGAAAAATTTTGAAAAAGTGTTAGCATTTTTTGAATTTTTTGAAAATATCATCTAATTATTTGGGCCCCAAATAATTATAAGATCAGATATATTTATTGATATTTCAGCCGTTTCTGGACCGATTTTTACCAAATAAAGTTGATTCTGCCATTAAAATTACATGTTCTCTCAAATTCGACACTCAGTTTTTCATTACCTCACAAAAAAATTGTGATGTGCAGCGCCCTCTCTACCAAAACTAAACTACCCCTTTAAATGAAAAGATTCCAAATATCATCCAAAATCTTGTTCATGTTTTGATCGTAGCCGGTGTGGCAGGGATTTTTGTCCAGGTGTCCAGTACCAATTATCCCTAGATAAATCAAGGGATTTCTGTCCACTGGACAATTATCCCTGGTGCACCTCTAGGGATAATTGTCCAGGCACAGGGATTATTGTCCATCCTGTTAATCGATTTCTAATGTAGATTATTTGCTTATCATCAGGTGACGAATAATATAACAAATCTAAAGTTGTGTCATGTAAAGCGTAACAAATATGTATATCTTTTTGTTCTTAAAGCTAATTTGTCTAATAATAATGGGCTCATCATCGGGGATCGACCTCAAGATCCTTTCATCATGAGTATTTGAGGTTAGCAACTATTTTAATATAGTACGATTAATAGTTGCTAACTTCAATCACTCAAATCTCCTTTATGGCGCGTGCGCCTAGGTGTACGCTGTGACTTCAGACGCCCCAACGTACGGCGTTGCGCTCTGCGCAATCTGCCTGCAAGTGCATGCAGAGTCACGTCAATGTCAAACTCAACTAACGCGTGACATGCGCCCAGAAAGACGCTCAAGATAAAATAATGCATTACTGTTTTATCTTTCTGCATTCATATTTTGGCAGATGTTCATATTATTGGTACGGTAAATTTATTAGTAACATTTTCTAAATGATACAAATTTCATTCTTATTTTATGTCCGGTTTATGGACATATCGGCGCTTGTCGTCGGCATTTAGAGCGTGTGTAGATGTGTATATTGTATTGAGTTAGTCGATATGTCACATGACGTCACAAAGGAAAAATGATATGGACAAAAATCACTGAGCATGGTCAATTATCTCTAGATGTTGTATAGGGATATCTGTCCAAATGACGTCACTGCCAATTATCCCTGGCCGGACAATTATCCCTGTCACACCGGTCTTCAAAAATATGAATAACCCTTTGTTTGATCATGCTGTCACCCGCTATCGGTGAAGATGACTTTAATACACACAGCACATGTCGTGCATTTTCTCTTTTGATCATTTAATGTATCAATGTATCATAGTGTAACGAGGTTTACCATTTTGTGGTATTTTGAATAGTTTTCTTCTAACGATTATTGTTTCTTTTTACTTCATTTATAATGATTGTTAATTAAATGTTGCTGTTTTTATCTTGGACTTGCAGATGAAATATTTTTTTGCTGACGTATTCCTCTACGTATAATAGCATTACGACAGGTTATGTGTATGTGTTTTTAGTGTACATTGTATGTAGAGTTTTAGGTTATAATACGTTTTGTTGTTGTTTTTTGTAAGTCGCGACTAGACCAGAGATTCGGGTTGCTTTTAGGGATGAATCTTTTTTTCTTATTTTGATTCCTCCATTCATTCATTTTGATGTTTGTGTGTATTATGCTTGTTAGCATATTCATTCTCTGTACTGCCAATTATCATACTTTTTGTTTTATTTTTTAGATGAATTGTGGAAATAAAATCAAATACAATTAAATCAAATAATAACATAAAGTAATGTTGGGACAATTTGACAGTGGAGACTTGCAAAAAAAAAGCATAGACATATTATTTTTTAAAGGGTGAATCAATATCTCCTGAAAAAACTAGCTATTACGATTTTTCATGCCGGGGTCAAAACTGTAAATAATGTTAATTATACAAGGTGTGAAGGAGAACATATTTGAAATGAAATGAAATTAAGTGAAATTTGTTGTCAACAATAATTAGTTCAATATTCACAATTTACAATAGTCATAATATTGATCAAATATCTTAAATTAAAAATACAGTCAAAAGAATTGACAAAAGGGACTAACAAAATAGCATAGTGCTAATCGAGGGTAGTCCCGAAAATAGTGATTTGCATAAAAAAAACAAATACGTTTTAGCTACACTAACCTATTTACAATATATATATGAATTGAAATTGTATAAATTAAAAAGATAATTAATATTATAGTTATATACGTACTATACCGGTCGTATAAAAAAAGGCGTTACACTTTTGAAAAAATTGTCAACATTACATTTGTATATATGTAGAAGATTTATTAAAGGTAAAGGCCAGTTTTGGAAACGCCCCCCTCTCAAAAAAATGAAATGGAAGCTCTTATTACCAATAATGTGAAAGAATATAATTGTACTAATATAGGATTATCCAAATTTGGCCAATCAACCGCCTACTAATTGATATATTTGCAAAATTATAATTTGATCTGCTGCAGATAGAGATCGCCAACTCCGGAATCGCCCATACGCTACGTACAATGACCACGTGCGAGTATACGAGTTGTTCGTTTTTACGGGCTTGTCCCCAGCTTGTCGATATCTCCCCCAGCGCTAGCGGCGTGGACAGGTCCGAACTGGCGGTGGATTTATAAATTTCACAGGCGGATATTGGATTTCTTCCGATATTTCTGTATTTAACGATGCTTAGGTTCTGATTTTAACACACAAGCCCTATTTCAATAATTATTCAACAATAATGATCAATATAGATGTAATCGGCTTCTTTCCCAAAACTGGAATTCATCTTTAATGTCGACGGATGCCCACCCATCGATATACACCACTGGATACAACGTGCTGTACACTGCCGCATTCACGGCGCTGAAGCCGCCGCACAAAACTGGAAGTAGTTAAAGTACACCTAACCATTGCGCATGTCGATATACGCGTGTAGAGGAAATGAATGTAAATAGTGCGAGAAGATTAAAATGTTTATGTTCATACTCAAAACATAATTGTCAATTCAATTTGTAATTATCACGGTTGCCATTTTGAATATGATTGCATGAATAATGAATATAACTTTGAATATCAGGCTCATTCTGAGTAATTTTACACACAAATATGGTATCATTAATGCAATATTCTATGGCCATAGCCAGTTTGCTTGTTATTTTGTTATCTTTTTCTATAGGCCTACCCCCTTGTGTGTGTGTGTATGTGTGGGGGGGGGGGGGGGGGGGGAGGGGGGGGGGGGTTGGGACAAAATTATTACAATTAATCAGGGGAAAAATTAATATTTTTATTTCGGGTGCCCCTTTCTAATTTTATGGTAGTTTTCGGGGTCTATATATTTTTCCAACTTTTGGGGCTACTTTTATCATTTCTCTTTTTTCGGATTTTATATAGGGTCTACTATTTAGCTATAATAATGTAAGTGATCATCTGATTGGCATTTGATCACGATCCAAACAGAAAAAAAAAATAAAATTCGCCCCGCCTCCCCCATGTATTTTTCCCCCTGTAATTAATGTCGTAATAATAATGTTTTTCATATAGAAGGGAAGTAAATACTTGTATAATATGGTTGCTGTTGGCCCTCAATAAAAAAATTAAAAGTGAACATTGGGAAATCTGTGCTTATAATTTGTATAATAATTATTATTCTAAAATCACAATCAATCACCTTTATATATCTTCACATTCCTCATATCCTCCATTTTTATTCTCAGTATATCTATTTCACTCCTTTGACTTGGCAAAGCTGACTTGATTACCAAAGCGCACAAATTCAGATGACACACACACACACACGCGAGCACTGACATCATTTTGTGATGTCGGGCAAATGTCAATTTCCGACAATGGCCCAACACCGAATCCTGACATAGGACAGATATAAAATTCTGATGTGGGCTCGACGTTAAAATGTCCGCCAGCCCAACATCGTCACTACGTCATTTTGTGATATTTGCATAACGTCAATTTCCGACAATGGCCCAACATCAACTCATGACATTGGACCAACATAACATTATGATGTCGTCTCGAGGTTAAAATGTCCGCCAGCCCAACATCATTTTGAGATGTCGGGCAAATGTCAATTTCCGACAATGGCCCAACACCGAATCCTGACAAAGGACAGATATCAAATTCTGATGTGGGCTCGACGTTAAAATGTCCGCCAGCCCAACATCGTCACTACGTCATTTTGTGATATTGGCATGACGTCAATTTCCGACAATGGCCCAACATCAACTCATGACATTGGACCAACATAACATTATGATGTCGGCTCGAGGTTAAAATGTCCGCCAGCCCAACATCATTTTGAGATGTCGGGAAAATGTCAATTTCCGACAATGGCCCAACACCGAATCCTGACATAGGACAGATATCAAAGTCTGATGTGGGCTCGACGTTAAAATGTCACCCGCCCAACATCGTCACTACGTCATTTTGTGATATTAGCATGACGTCAATTTCCGACAATGGCCCAACATCAACTCATGACATTGGACCAACATAACATTATGATGTCGGCTCGAGGTTAAAATGTCCGCCAGCCCAACATCATTTTGAGATGTCGGGCAAATGTCAATTTCCGACAATGGCCCAACACCGAATCCTGACATAGGACAGATATCAAATTCTGATGTGGGCTCGACGTTAAAATGTCCGCCAGCCCAACAACGTAACTACGTCATGTTGTGATATTGGCATAACGGCAATTTCCGACAATGGCCCAACATCAACTCATGACATTGGACCAACATAACATTATGATGTCGGCTCGAGGTTAAAATGTCCGCTAGCCCAACATTGTCACAACATCCTTCTGCGATGTTGGCCCAACGTCAATTTCCGCCAATGGCCCAATATCAAATCCTGACGTTGGCCGACATTAAAATGTCCGCCAGCCCGACATTAGCCGAACGTTATTTTTTATTGTTGGCCCAACATCAAATCTTGACGTTGGCCCAACACTAAATCTTGACGTTGGCCCAACATCAAATTTTGACGTTCGCCCGACGTTTGAAAGTCCGCTAACCCAACATTGACCCAACGTCATTTTTCTGATGCTGGACCAACATCAAAATTTGACAATGGCCCAATGTCAAATGGCCAACGTAGGACCAACATCAAAAACGTAAAAAGAAATTGGAAAACATGCATTGATTCCACGTTCGATCCATGCATTTTGTTTAACCTTTACACACATTCATTCATAAATCATAATTCTATAAATATCCTATTCCTACACCTATTGCCTACTACTAAACCTATCATCCTATCGTCCTACAAACATAGGTCGCAATCGGTATAAGGTCCTCTTCTTTGCATGTATATTTTGTAATGGTGATGTTGGGACAATGTTGGGCTGGAGGACATTTTAACGTCTGGCCAACGTCAGAACTTGATGTTCTCTCAACGTCAGGAATCGATGTTGGGCATACGTTATAACTGACATTGGGCCATTGTCAATAATTGATGTTGGGCCGAAATCGTAAAATGACGTTGGGTCAGCATTAAAAACATAACGCCGCGCTGATGTTGGGCTGGCGGACATTTTTACGTCGCGGTGACGTCGCATGTTTAATATAGGCCCAACGTCCTCTTACAACGAATTTTACATCGGCCCAACGTTGGCACAATGTCAGGTGGCTAACATGGTTATTCCGTTGTGCTTCCTAAGAATTAGAGGAAAGTGAGTATACAGGTATTAGTAAAAGTGCCTAATTAACAGACACATCTCAACTTTTTTCAAACTTTGAATCCCTCCCACACGAGTTCGGCTTAGAATGATACGTACACTATGCATCCATAATTAGTCGTCATTTATGAGATGTAATATTAATATCGGACTATTGACATTGGCGCAAAATCAATTTTATGACCATTTGCCGACTTGTTTCATAGCTGCCAGAGGCTGACATCGGCAGGATATCGCTATGGCGTCATCATTGAGATGTCATATTCATGTCTAATCATTGACGTCGGCACAACATCAATTTTTACAACCATTTACCGACCTCCTAAATTGCTATCAGTTCCAACATCGGCGCGATATTAGCCCGACGTCATTTATGAGATATCATATTCATGTCGGACTATTGACATTCGCGCAACATCAATTTTATGACCATTTGCCGACTTGTTTCATAGCTTCCAGAGGTTGACATCGGCAGAATATCGCTATGGCGTCATCATTGAGATCTCATATCCATGTCTAATCAATTTTTATTGGGCCATTGGGGGAAATTGACGTTGGGCCAACATCACAGAATGATGTCGTGACAATGTTGGGCTAGCGGACATTTTAACCTCGAGCCGACATCATAATGTTATGTTGATTCAATGTCATGAGATGATGTTGGGCCATTGTCGGAAATTGACGTTATGCCAATATATCACAAAATGACGTAGTGACGATGTTGGGCTGGCGGACATTTTAACCTCGAGCCAACCGCCATATGCCAACATCCGGCCAACAACTTTCGACATCGGCCCGACGTCAGGTGGCTAGCTGGGGCAATGGTCTCATCTATCAAGTGCCACTAACAAAACAACTTTTCATTCACGATTGGGCGAACACTTTCAAGAATTTCAAGAAGAGGGACAATTAAACCAGCAGGTCATTCATTCAAAAAGTACTAAATCAATTAATCTTCGAATCATTCAACCGATTCATCAATCAATCAATGAGAAATTAATTAATCAATCCATCCATCCATGCATCAATCCATCATTCAATCCATCAATCCATCCATCCATCCATCCATCAATCAACCAATCAATCAATCAATCAATCAATCAATCAATCAATTAATCAATCAATCAATCAATCAATCAATCAATCGATCAATCAATCAATCATTCAATCAATCAATCAATCAATCCATCCATCAATCTATCCATTCATTCATTAATCAATCCATCAATCAATCCATCAATCAATCCATCAATCAATCAATTTGGTCTGCTGGTTTAATTGTCCCTCTTCTTTCAAATTGGCGCAAGACATTTTTTACACTCTGTACAGTCAGTGTTCGCCTAAGCGTGAACGAAAATTTGTTTTGTTAGTGGCACTTATATTAATAGATGATACCATTAGGCATCCATCAACATGAACAAATCTTCTAAATATATAAAAGTGTAATTTTGAAAAAAAATCAAAAGTGTAACGCTTTTTTTGATACGCTCTGTACTTAATTACAATAATCATTATACAAAGGCAGAGAAATACATAAATGTATATTTAGCTATTAATACTTGCTACAAATATAATACTGTTTTAATGCTTGGCAAAATATTTTCCGTCTATTATTTTGTTTTAAATTAATCGGTAATCGTTCCACAAATATGGTCTTGAATATGAAAAAGATTGTTTACCAATGTTTGTTTAAATTTTTATAACGTTTATATTACATTTCCTTTTATTCCGCGTTTCATACGGGTGATTAATAAATGAGAAATAATCAATAAATCTATGAGGTCAAATATTTTTTATCAAATTGCATGAATACGCAAATCATATAACGGTATAGCTTAAAAATGTCTAACAGTTTTAATTCAAGAAAAAGTGGACCTGATGGATGTCTATAATCTTTAAAAGCTATTAAGACCCGTGCGATTCATTTCTGCATTATTGACACAGAATTAAAATTTGTTTTATTTGCTGCACCCCATACCTTTTAACCATACGTTATATGTGGAAGGATGAATGCATTATAAAGCATACTCAAAACTTCTCTCAAAACAAAATGTCTTATTCGATATAAAAAATAAATACTGACTGTATTGCAAACAGTATATACATGTTTCTTCCAAGTTAGATAATTTTTTATCAATAATGATGCCAAGAAACGATGTTGAATCTACAGATTCTAGAATGTTTTCATTAATTAACAACTGACCCGATATAATGAAATGTCTCCGTTTATTTTTAAAAATAGAATGTTTTGTTTACATTAAAGGGTACCACCACCCACAAATAATATTCTTTTTAAAGAAAGTTAACATCTTTTATAGTATTCTATTCCATCAACAAGTTCACAAAAATATGTTTCCAGAACAAAATATATAATTGGAAAACGCATCACCATTCTAAAGCATGCGTTCATTAGGTCTGAATTGCGAAGACTAATGTGTGCAGAGCGAGCAAATCGCCGGGGAATCTATTATCTACAAACGTACGCGTGAATGGCATTGGCGCACTCGCAAATGGTTGGCTCGTACGGAACCAAGAAATTGTAGTGGTTCCGTAAGTGGTGGAAATTAATTGCTTTGTTTATGAATTACACAACCTTTTGCAAAATGTTGCGTATCTAATTGATATCACCAAAAATGTAATGATATCCTTCATATTCATGCAGACTTCTTTCAAATCAACGAGTCGTTCATCTGGATTAAACGTATGGAATAAATTAGAGTCATCTCAAATAATCTAAAATTAAAATATGTTGACGAGTTAGGCAAATCATTAATAATTATATATAAGAAATAGAGTCGGTTCCAAAACAGACCCCAGAGGAACACCGCATGGCAGAGATTCATTAACAGACTGAGCATCATCGTATTAACAAACTGTTGTCTATTGGTCAAATATTCGTTAAACCAATCAAGTGGCACACCTCAAATTCTATAATGCTCTAGTTGTTTTAAAATAATAGAATGGTCAATGGTCTCCCTTTTTGAATATCGGTACTAATCTTGCCAATTTAAGTTTGTTTGGAAATATACCTGTTGTTAAAGAGAAGTTTAACATAATATGTGCAAGTGGTTCACAAACAAAATCCTTTACATCGTTTAACAAACGTACTGACAAATCATCATATCCACATGCCTTTTTAGGGGTAACAGTCCGTTATACCGAAGGTTCGTTATTCCGAAGGTTGAGTTATTCCGATAATTCGTTATTCCGAAGGTTCGCTAATAATTCCTAAAATGAAATCGGTTTCGTTATTGTCGTAGGTCGCAGATAAAAAGACCACAATAAAGGAATCATACAAGGAGTGGTGCGGTGTGGTGCAGTTTATTCACCAAAAAGAACATACGGAAAACCCTGCAAAAGCAGAAGAATAAAACATCAATAAACACACTACGCAACCCTTTGCAAAATGTTGGGTATCTATTTGATATCACAAAACGGTACCAAAACATATAATAATGTGTTGTTCTTTGCTTGTCGGTACCCTTTAAATAAGAAAAGTACTACCAAAAATGCTACTAAATTTCAAACACTTGTAAGAAAAGACACTAATGGTACGAGCACGAATGTAACTACTTCATTAGAAATAGCTAATACTTTTAATAATTTCTTTGCTAATATTGGTATAAATCTTGCAAGTAAAATTGTGGATACGAATATGAAATACAATGACTATGTAGGACATCGTCATTTTTCCTTCCAGTCACAAGTCTAGAAGTAAAAGATTTGATTAATACTCTTGACCCTAAAAAGGGGTGCGCTTCGTTATTCCGATGGTTCGTTATTCCGAAGGTTCGTTATTCCGAACACGCACATTTCGTATACCTGAGTGTTCGTTAATGAAAATGAAATAGGGTTCGTTAATCCGAACATTTGTTGCATTATTCCGAAGGTTCGTTATTCCGAAGGTTCGCTATTCGTAAAATAAAAACGGGTTCGTTATTCCGAAGGTTCGTTATTCCGAAGGTTCGCTATTCCTAAAATGAAATCGGGTTCGTTATTCCGAAGGTTCGCTATTCCTAAAATGAAATAGGGTTCGTTATTCCGAAGGTTCGTTAGTCCTAAAATGAAATCGGGTTCGTTATTCCGAAGGTTCGTTAATCCGAAAATGAATTAGGGTTCGTTAATCCGAAAATGAAATAGGGATTGCCGTCGAGTTGTGTGTGTGTGTGTGTGTGTGTGTGTGTGTGTGTGTGTGTGTGTGTGTGTGTGTGTGTGTGTGTGTGTGTGTGTGTGTGTGTGTGCACTGGCGTACTGGTGGGGGTGTCATGGGCCCCCTCCCAAATTCATTTAAATCATGGCTTTTATCTAATTCGTTTGTAAAAGAGAGTAAGACAAGAAAACTCAGATTGCACAGTTTCAATTCAAAAAATGGAAAAGCTCCCTAACGGGAAAGAGGGACACCCCCCTCCCAGACCCTCCTCCGCTCAGTTGCTTCGGTCCCTAGCAATATTCGGTGGTCATTGGGTCAACCCCTCCCCCCCCCCCCCCCCCCCCCAACATCACATGTATACATTATACAATATCTGCGGAAGACATTTGCATATAACGTAGAGTACAATGTCAACTTGTGTCATGATATCAGAATAAGTAGATATGACCACACTTTTGTTAGAATTTTACCACATTCATTATACCACTCATTTTACCACATTGGCGATTTTTTAGTAGACAAGCAGTTTTCAGCAGTTTTTTCTAAATAGAATTGCTGACAAGTGAAAATACTTACACCGAACCCTCGTTGACTTTCAAATTGGCAAAATTTGGTATGTTTGTGAAGGAAATGTTACTTTTTCTAAGGATATTAACTTAATCCGCGATATAGATGTTGAAATTTGACTTAAAAATTCTTCGAAAATGGGGCAAAAAAGAGCCGTCTCGTTGACTGAAATTCGCTCAACGATCGGCCTGAAAATCGTGACGTCACCGGTTGAATGGGCCCAGCCGATCAGCTGATCAACAAAGCGACGCGCGTGCATTGTATGTACTGCATGTGTTGTGTATATTGCTTTTTGATAACGTACGATCGAGCTCGACAGTTTTATTTCGAGGAAAATGGAGGAAAATACTCTCAAACTGAGTTTTGCAATGGATTTTTCCGAAGAAGATGAAGAAGAGGACAGGAATGATTCATCAGACAGCGACAATGATAACGGGGATTTGGGAGACTTTTGGGGCTAGTTCACTATTGTACCCGCACTCCGGTGTCGGCACGCTACGCTGCCCGTGACGCGCTCGTGAAGAGTACCATACGAAACAAATTAATGTAACGTACCCCAAAACAACTAAATCTTCGACCATTGCTCAAATAATGGTCATGATTTCAAAGTAGTTACACAAAACAGGTAAAAAAGATAAGTACTTTGAAATCATGACCATTATTTGAGCAATTTTTGAAGATTTAGTTGATTTTGGGTACTTTACATTTGTTTTTCGTAGGGTACTCTTCACGAGCGCGGCACGGCCAGCTAGCGGGGTAGCGTGCCGACACCTGAGTGCGGGTTTCAATGCGCCCTTTCCCCCAGCATTTTTCCCGGCAAACTAGTGCATGGTCATGGTGCAATTCGCTATACAATTGCCGCAGCCATACGCCAGATCGACAAATCTATCACTTTCATGGCCTCTTCGACATTATTATTGTTATTTTTCACTGTCGGCTTAGAATGCCGACAGAGAAAAATACAATATAATGTCAAAGTCAAAGAGGCCATGAAAGTGATAGTTTTGTCGATCTACCATACGCCATGCACCTTTTCCCGACTTTGCGACTCGAATTCAACTTTGTCGATGCTGGCGAACTCGCGATTTCCACCTCAAAACCATGCCTGAACTCTTCACTTCCTTCAGACATTTCCACCATTCTCCGATTTTGCAGATATCAGGTCGAATCTAACAAGAAAAATGACATTGACAAGGACGGCGTTCTATCGATTGAGCAGCTGACTCATCCACACTTATGATCAACTAGCAATCTACTAGATGCTTGCCCCAGGTCAGCGACCAGAAACAGGGCGAACCATCAACATGATGATCAACACACACGATGTGCAGCCTAAAACCGACAGCTTACAGCCAGGTTTCCACACACAGCCATTGGAAAGGATGCCCCAACAGCCAGCAGATACCAGCTATAATCAATTAAACAACCATGCATTCATTAACAGGCTATACTGTCTGCATAAACCGTATGACTTGTATAACTTGCAATCAATATAATTATGTACAAACTCAATGAAATGTTTAGCACCGCTTGACTACCTATTAGATTCAATTCAGTAAGAAAATGAATGTACAAACTCAAGGGGGACCCCCCAGTTCATAAAAAGGAATCTTAAAAATCGATTTTGGGGCGATTTTACAATATTAGTGTAAAATAAATGTTGGATATGGATAGTATAACTCCAGACAAGTCTTTTTAGGCATGTGTAATTTGACACCAACATGCCTAATTTGCCTACAATAGAAAAAAGAAAAAAAAATCATTAAACCATCCTGGTGTCTTTATTTGTCACTCAAATTCATTCAAATTTGCTGAGTATGTTCTGTGGGTATATGTCTAGAATTTGGGTGGTTTATTCTTTTGAAAATTTTTTTTTTTATTTTATATATTTTTGTTCTGTTAATTAATTGTTTTTATTAGCTAATTAGATATTCATAGACTAATTCTATAAAATGTAAACACACACACAGCAAACAAAACCACTCAATCTTAAGAATACATCATCACAAACCAGCACCCCAAATTTCAGCTCAATACAACATTCCATTTTCTCTCAAAATTGGATTATACCACACCCTTTTTCTCAAAAAGCTAATTTGGAGAAAACAAAGAAAAACAAAGAAAATAAAAAGAATTACATTTTGAATCGCGTTAAAGGGGTAGTTTAGTTTTGGTAAGGCTGAACTTTAGTAGCCAAAACCTGCACAGTAACATTATAAACTAATAGTTATAACTCCACCATGCTCGAAAGGTATACAAACGACTAAGTAAAAAGCCTGTTATCATTAAAAAATAACCATTAAAACACAAGAGGGCGCTTTTTAAAAAGGCATTGGTTTCAACCATTTTTCATACAAAATTATGCATGTGATGTTTTATTGATATAATGATTAAATAGGGAGATTATCAACAACTATTTAAAAAACGCTTTTGACATTTTTTTTTAAAGTGCAAGCATTTTTTGATTTTTTTCTAAAAATCATCTAATTATTTGGGCCCCAAATAATTATAAGATCAGATAAACTTATTGATATTTCAGCCATTTCTGGGTCGATTTTGACCAAATAAAGTTTATTCTGCCATTAAAATTGCATGTTCTCTCAAAAAAAATGTTTGCTTGATGCTGGCGATTTAAACTTTTCAAAATTCGCATAAACAGGGAAATGATTGAATATTATTAGATGAACTATTTGTATAAATATGATCAATAAGTGATGACGTTATATTTGTTACTCTAGTTGGCCGATTTATCAATTGGCGTAAACCATAACATTCGGTCGTATGTTGTCGTTGTCGTATATTATCTAACGATAGCAAATTAAAGGGGTAGATTAGTTTCGGTAAGGCTGAACTTTAGTAGCCAAAACCTGCACAGTAACATTATAAACTAATAGTTATAACTCCACCATGCTCGAAAGGTAAACAAAATTACAAACGACTAAGTAAAAAGCCTGTTATCATTCAAAAAGAGCCATTTAAACACAAGAGGGCGCTTTTTAAAAATGCATTGGTGTCAACCATTTTTCATACAAAATTATGCATGTGATGTTTTATTGATATAATGATTAAATAGAGAGATCATCAACAACTATTTAAGAAACACTTTTAAATATTTTGGAAAAAGTGCAAGCATTTTTTAATTTTTTTTCAAAAAATCATCTAATTATTTGGGCCCCAAATAATTATAAGATATATATTTATTGATATTTCAA
This sequence comes from Echinarachnius parma, assembly GCA_037951105.1. Classification (NCBI taxonomy): domain Eukaryota; kingdom Metazoa; phylum Echinodermata; class Echinoidea; order Clypeasteroida; family Echinarachniidae; genus Echinarachnius; species Echinarachnius parma. The sequence goes on from JBAMJV010005926.1 coordinate 34,930, forward strand.
CCGTTTCTGGGTCGATTTTGACCAAATAAAGTTTATTCTGCCATTAAATTTGCATGTTCTCTCAAATTCGACACCCAGTTTTTCATTACCTCCCATAACAATACAAGCCGTACGTTCTAAATGTAAGCTATGCAATATCATATTCATGTCATCAGTAGATTCATGGAGTATACTGTCTGGTTTTCTATAAACAACACCAACAACAACATGAACATTACCAAACAAAATGTTTAACCATACTGATTCAGTACTATTCAATGATATCCCAGAAATACGTTCATAGCTTAAAGATGAATTAATGTAAGTTCTCACTCCGCCTCCTCTTTGGTTCGTTCTAGATTGATATTCACAATTATAACCTTGAATTAAATATTCGTCCGCTTCTCTTATATTCCAAATTTCTGTCATTGCTATAATATCAAATTGAGAATGAAATTCATATTGAAAGAGATGTTTTAAAATTCCGGTTTTAAATAAAGATCTTACATTAACATGTGAAATGGCCTTTTGCTGACCTTCAATGACCCTATACCATGTAAGAATGCAACACGTTCCATGAATACTGTCTGTATGCCTTACAAGGAGCTGGAATGTTCCGTGGAGAGGATTGTTCTAGATGCAGCAAGACCATGGCTTTTATTGACAAATTAGGTTTTCTGTTTTATAGTTTGAATATTGATTGTGTAGTTTGATAAAGTATATTATAATGATCATGTTTACAACATGTTAAAATATGTCACTCATTAAAATGTCCCTCAAACGTAAGTTCATTGCGCAATGAAGATAAATGAAACGATTCAGGAGTAAACAACTGGCTAATTGTTGTAACACGATTTTGTTAATGTCACTATTAATGCTGTATCTAAGGGTTGGAATATTGTCAGGAAAGTATATATACTCAAGGAGATGCTCATCAAGCTTACTACTCGTATCGTAAGTTCGCACGTCTCGCCCTTTACGCGGTTTTCACTTCAGAAAAACGTTATTTCAGAAAGAAAAAAAATTTCAGATTGCATGATACGCATTTAAAAATTGTCTTAGCACGTGGTAATAGTCTGGTTAAAATGTTAATTATAAGCAAACCCTCTTCGTAACGGGAAGACAACAAGTATAGCTATCAATTTTTGTAATGTCAAGTCGTCATCGTGTGGAATGGCCATATTATCTATCCTATTTAATGTAAGTTTTTGCCGATTGTTATAACTTACAAACACATTTCGCCATTCATGATGCCATATATGTTGGTCGTCGGAGCATATTTGAGAGCTTTCTAATCATTATCAAAATATATGTGGTGTTCTATTGTATTTGTTTTGATGAACAAAATTTTGATCTAAACAGCAATTAAATATTACATTGTATTTCAGTTTTGGCTGTGATGGTTTGTTTCCATTTGAGATCCCAAAATCATCATGAAGTATGATCAATCAAGAAAAATAATGCCTTGTAAAAATTAGTTCATGCATGAAGTTATGTTGATTCTTACTTTTTTCGTAACGCAGGAATGTGAGATTATATAAATAGGTATCAATATACGGCACAATAGACCGCTTCTGTAATGTATGCATATAATATGCGTATGACGTCAGACTCCCCGTTTGCAAGCTTAACAATACTAACTAGGTCCGGCAAGCTAAGTTTGCCGGAGCTTGCCGGAGTCTGACGTCATACGCATATTATTTGCATACTTTACAGAAGCGGTCTATTATCCCCCAAACATGTTCCAATGCAATATCTTCATAATATAAACCGAACACAAAAAGTAACTTCACCCCTAGGGAAAACATCATAATTTCTTAAATAATACCTTCATAAAGATTTTTCTTTCACCAAATGATTGCTATGATGGAGCTGTAGCTTCTGTGTAAAAATCAGACATATCCGTGAACGTACGGCTGACTGAGCACAAATAAAAGACAAAATGGTCACTTTTCAAAAGCTGCAAGATTTCATTCATGGCTAACCAACATCACATCTGTTTTAACGCATCGATTGTGTCAAATCAAAACAGGGCCATTGCTATCGGGCTCTTACAGGCTGGTCTTCCACTACGTGGGAGATCCTTCACCTCTCCAGTTTCTTGGATTTTTTTACGAAGATTTCTCATTGCGTTCGGGTAAATGCCCAGTGTCCCTGCTATACCTTTAAGAGGGGTCCCAGCCTGTAAGAGCCCGATAGCAATGGCCCTGTTTTGATATGACAAGTTTGGCATGATGGATTTCGATGACTTGTTGCAATTGATAGGCAAGGGAAAATGACAGACAATTCAACGTTTTGACCTTCATGTGATCTGTTTTACATGTGTGTTTATTTACAAATCACAAACAATGGCGGGAATTCAAACTGTATTGTTACACAGATCACAATCGATGCGTTAAAACAGATGTGATGTTGGTTAGCCATGAATGAAATCTTGCAGCTTTTGAAAAGTGACCATTTTATCTGTTATTTGTGCTCAGTCAGCCGTACGTTCACGGATATGTCTGATTTTTACACAGAAGCTACAGCTCCATCATAGCAATCATTTGGTGAAAGAAAAATCTTTATAAAGGTATTATTTAAGAAATTGTGACGTTTTCCCTAGGCGTGAAGTTACTTTTTGTGTTCGGTTTATTATCACCAATGCTAAATGCAAATTAGACAATTGTGGGAGGCAAGCCTACATATGACAGCTGTGCTTTGTGAACGAAAACGCATGACGCAGCTCTGGCGAATATTTCAATTAAATCAATATAGAATGCGTTCCTTTATCTTTATGTACCGACTGACCCGTACACACAGACAGGCCGGTTTGAAAACAAAATCTGTATTTTTGTTTACATAATTTATTACAACATAGCTATACAGATTAAAACATTAATGAGATGTGTTTAAGTATGCATCAAATTCAAGAAATCTCTTGAGAATACTCCACTTCCACAATGGTTGCCCCCTACGCAGTCTGCTTTCTGTGCACTACGTTTATGCAGAACAGAGCGTTATCTGAAGAGTACTTACATTAATTGTGAGACTTTAATAAACGTTAAGTTAAAGCTACAAGGAATTTGTACTAGACGAATATAAGACCGTATTATTGTATAATTGTATTATACATATTTTGTGTTCAATCGACCCTGCTAGACTTGTCAATTTATGCCACATAATACAACATCCAATGGAACATTCACATGTAAGTTATTATTTGTTTATTTTAATTTGATAGGGATACATATTTTGACCTCTAATATAATTTATATTGATTCAATTTTTACTATTCTTACCTTGACCAATAGGTACATTTATGTACATTTATTTCGATTTATATTTTAACTTTATATTATCAAGCCTATTTCAATTCATTATTAATCAATATAATTCAAACATAGAGGAAACTGACTAGATATATTGTAAATGATTGAACATGAGCCACAAAAAAAAATACGCTTCACCGGGAATCGAACCAGAGAACTCCGGATTGCTAGACCGGTGCTCTACCATTTAGCCACACAGACCATTGCCTGGGGAACATGGTGGACGTTCCCATGAACCATTTTCTTGGCTCGATTAGTCAGAAGCTCTATAAACCGGGCACTATCCAAAGTACAAATACATTCTTAACATTTCAGAAGAAAGTGCGCGGGATCACACGTAGTAGTAGTAGTGGTAGAAGTAGTAGGAGTATTATCAGCAGCATTATAATAATCATAATTTGTATTGATAGTATCAGTAGAAGAGTATTAGTAGTTGTGGTAGTAGTAGTATTAGTATTAGTATTAGTATTAGTATTAGTATTATTATTATTAGTAGTAGTAGTAGTAGTAGTATTAGTAGTAGTAGTAGTACTAGTAGTAGTAGTAGTAGTAGTAGTAGTAGTAGTAGTAGTAGTAGTAGTAGTAGTAGTAGTAGTAGCAGTAGTAGGAGCAGTGGCGTAGCGTGTTCGGACTGATTTGGGGGCATGCACAATTTTTTTTTTTTAAATTTATTTCTTTGTTTTTACAAAAAATGTCCCCTTATGTTTTCAATTGTTTTTCCAAATTATGGGGGGGGGGGGGCACGTGCCCACCCCCCCCCCCCCCCCCGTCGCTACACCACTGAGTAGGAGTAGTATTATTAACAGTCAGTGGAGTAGCGACGGGGGGGGGGGGTGGGCATGGGGGCACGTGCCTCCCCCCCCCCCCTCCCATCCAATAATTTGGAAAAACCAATATGACGCATAAGGGGACATTTTTTTGAAAAACAAAGAAATACATTTTCACAAAGAAAACAAATAATTGACACACTAATGAATATGCATCCAACCCAAACACAAATATTACATTTATATTTCGCGTCTTATACAGTTCCAACATCACCATGACACATTATGTATAATCCAACAACTTTATAGCCTATTGCCAAAAAAAAAGTCCCGAGGGGCGTAGCTCCCGCGGGCTGGGGCAGAGGCAAATAGGGAAGGTTGGGGGTATCCCCCTCCAACGGAGAAGATTTTGAATTATATATAATATACTTGAAATGGTGCAATTTGGTGCACGTCGCACAAGCAGCCAGATCAATGCCAGCCTATGCTAGAACTACGTTGCCCGGTATACAGAAAAAATACTCACCCCAGACCATACGCAAGTTACACAACAATCTGAGATAATCTGTTCGCGCGCGAAGCGCGCGGCGAAAATGGAATGTGGATGTACAAAAAACTTGTTTAACCGTTGGAATTAACAAGTCTTAGCTCATAAAACTAATGTTTTTTCCCACTCGTAAACAGTTACACATACAAAAATGTATATCCTTCCCTAAAACCTGGGGGATGATTGTACATGCCATCCCCCTCATCCCCCCCCCCCCCCCCGTTGTCTACACCCCTGAGTAGTAGTAGTAGTAGAAGTAGAAGAATCAGTCAATGGAGTAGCGACGGGGGTGGGGGGGGGGGGGGGTGTAATGGGGTTGTAATGGGCGGCACGTGCCTCCCCCCCCCCCCCCCCCCCATCCAATAATTTGGAGAAAAAAAATAGGAAGCATAAGGGGACATCTTTTGAAAAACAAAGAAATATATAAGGTGTGGCCTCCAATAATTTTGATCACACAGACCACTGCCTGGGGAACATGGTGGACGTTCCCATGAACCATTTTCTTGGCTCGATTAGTCAGAAGCTCTATAAACCGGGCACTATCCGAAGTACAAATACATTCACCTTTCAGAAGAAAGTGCGCGGGATCACACGTAGTAGTAGTAGGAGTATTAGCAGCAGCATTATAATAATCATAATTTGCATTGATAGTATCAGTAGAAGAGTATTAGTAGTTGTGGTAGTAGTAGTAGTAGTAGTATTAGTAGTAGTAGTAGTAGTAGTAGTAGTAGTAGTAGTAGTAGTAGTAGTAGTAGTAGTAGTAGTAGTAGTAGTAGTAGTAGTGTAGTAGTATTAGTAGTAGTAGTAGTAGTAGTTAGTAGTAGTAGTAGTAGTAGTAGTAGTGTAGTAGTAGTAGTACTACTACTACTACTACTACTTACTACTACTATTGTAGTATAATTAGTATATTACAGGTATCCATATTGCACAATGGTGCGTACACATTGATGGTTGAGCACTTACGTATTCAAATATAGACACAGTTGTCAGATACTATAACATCAGGCATATTCATGATTGAATCCAATCTTCTAGTGTGCATGTACAGTACAATTCGTGATCAATCCACATAATCTCAGTAAATCACAGGCCATCATGACTAAACCTCGACTAGCTGCGTATATTTTACAAATCCATAGTCGGCTCGCGGTTGCACCATGGGTGAAATTAAGAATACAACATACATTGAAGCACGAAATATGCGGTGTTGTAATGTGTATCACGCCCAGCAAGATGGCATCGTGTACGTAAGGGAGGGTGAAAGTGCAAACAGACCGATGACGTACGAGGAACGAAAAGTGGGGAATGCACACTACACGCTCGAAACCTCAGTGAGAATGCCGTAATTATGAGTGCCCTCAGAATTCAATGTGCGGAGGGAATACATCGAACTTGCAACTATAAAGCTGCGTTCCACTTAGAGCGAATTTTCGAGCGAATTTTCGCGCGAATTTCCTCGCGAATATTCGCACGAATATTCGCACGGATCAAATTAGTGTTATTTGTATTAGATCGTTCCCACTATGGAGCGGTAATTCGCTCTGTATGGCGAAAATTCGCTAGCAAATTTATAAAATCGCTCTGGGGAGCGATTTTTTGTGCGAATTTTGTTTTTCGACCAATCAGGAACAAGGGTGTGTCCGTGTGGGCGTGGCTAAAATGCTAGAGGATATTTCAAGTGTGTGTCTTCCTCGCTGAAATATGGCGTCGATGAATGTGGTGATAGAAACAGATCCTCGGGAATTACGTCTTTTTTTATTGTTCCTCTAGAGATTACAATAACCAAGTGAAACAGAACTGAACGTTGGATGATTTTGAGGAAACACATTGTCAACACGGTAAGTGAGTTTTACTTTTTCAAGAGAAAAATCACATTTTCGTCGGTCATGTCAATACTCAAGCGCGCTAACCCGATCATAACATTGTCTATTTTGTGTGGCACAGTCCACCAGGATAATCTAGCCCAGCGCTCCGGCGAGACTTTGGAATTAGTGCCCGTAGCGCCCTAGTAAAGGCTTGAAGCCTCACCAGGCAGAGAGGGTTAAACTACAATTTCACAATGCCAGGCTAAACTAGGCCTAGCTACCTAGAGCCGGCCAGTAGGGGACCACTATCCGTGGGAAGGTGGTGCATGAGATTGTATGAGACAATAAGGTTATCTGGTTATGGCTTTAGTTTATAATATTTGGTTCGAAATTTAGCCTTTTAGGACTAGTACTGAGTACTGGTAGACACGCTAGGCCTTGCCCTTGGGCTTGGTAATTGATAGTAATACATGCCGATGATAGGGCTAGCCTGGGGATAAGACAATACCAAACAATGACAGCGTAACCGTAAGGAACTTACGAACATACTTGTTACTAATCATTATTAGTCTAGACTTTTTTTTGTAACACGTAAAAGTAAACTAAAAGCTGACTAGGCCTACATCTACAAAAACTAGAAATTAGAATGTAGATGGGTGACTAGTCTAGTTATGTACCATCTCTAGGGCTAGGCTTGATGATAGTGTGCTCGATCTTGAACCATGTCCATGCACATTTATTAGTAAAGTTGGTCCAGTTTAGTTTACTATATTACTAGGGGCCAGGGCCTCTATGCTAGGTTAAAAGTAAATATAACTAAGGCTAAGCCAAGGCTAAAGGAAGCTAGATATAAGATAGGCTAGGGCTAGAAACTAGAAGTAATTCATTAGTAAAATAGTAGAGCCAAGTATGAGTTTGGATGGGATTTAGAATTTTAGTTTAAAATTTAATATTTTAAATTAATAATGCAAGGGATCGGTCATGACTGGGCTGTGCCAAACAATGCGACAGTCACTAGTACAACTAGTCTACTCTAGTCTAGATGTAGTCGTACACTGGTACATACGTAAATAGATCCTGGGACGTAGATCTAGCTAGAAGAGCGACTCTATGCCTAGCCCCTAACTTTACTGTCCTAGACTAGACTAGAGTCTATGAGAATGTTTCTTTACTATAAAACAATAGTAGTAGTAGTAATCGTCATGAGTTAAAGGTATAAACTAGGTCTATACATACTGTGGGCCTAGCCCCTAGATTACATTAGGCCTATATCAAAATCGTATTATTTTCGGTGTAGACTATGTCGAGTCCCTAAGACTTGAGCCAAGCCTAGATAGAACGACTACAGTTTACAAATTACACATCTACCGTTATTGACATCGAATATATAGCACTCGGAACAGGCTACGGTGCATTTGTAAATGCGCATGATTACTGTGCATGTTCTAAATATAGATACAGATACACTTTTATGTGTGTGATGATGATCAGCTGATTGATCAGCTGTTTCGGATGCAGTACACGCACAATATAATGCAGTAGGCCTATCAGTGTATTCACCATTTGTTTCATCAATTGTAGTATACATTAGCCCTTACAATAATATGGCTAATTACAGTTTGGTTGCCTTTTAAGCTGACACTGTCTCTAAAAATATGGTTCGACGTGTTGATTGGTGGTCGTCTTTTTAATAATTGTAATACTAGGCCTATAGTATGTATATATACAACAATTGTTGACCAATCAACCGCGGCACTTTGTGTTCAGTGCTTTATTTATTTTTATTTTATTTTATTTTTATTTTTTTTTTGGGGGGGGGGGGGGGGGGGGGGGAGGGCCGGGGTATTATGATATACCTTAATTGGTCATCAAGCATATAAAGTAAAGATGCAGATACATTTATAATCTGAATAATTTGCGTAGCATGGTCTGACTTGGGATGGGGAACACATTCATTACATGATAATTGTGCCTTCTTCTTCACAGATTGACCCTTTTTCTTGTTGTTGCGTGTGTGTGTGTGTGTTTGATTGTTGGGGGGGGGGGGGGGGGGGTAGGGGCTCTCTGAACTACGACACTGCTCGGAATTGGTAATTTTGCTTGTGACCACCATGAATATATAAATACATTTGTATGATTTGGTTGCCTGATTGAAGCAAAATAAACATGAGGTCAATAAAATGTACTGATGCTTGTCAGTATTGCAACACTAAATCATAAAACTCTTATTTATCATGAATGTTTCCATACATACATACTATCCATTCTACATAACAAATGTTTGTTTAGATTGTTATTTTGAGTTGTGATGTCATAATTATGAAAATGGCATTATTTGTTTATAAATATTCCATATTTAGATTAATTTGTCAAATGAGTGCTTGTAATATAACATGACAAATTAAACTTGCTATTTGTTTAATCCAATCTCATTTCAGGATTGAAACCAACCAAGCAGAAGTCTCATAAGATACAGACAGGGTTCATGACAGTCCAGCGAAGTAGGGATATTGTTCTGTAAGTTATTAACCTTTTTTTTATAGGAAACATAGAACAATGAATTGGCATATATTATTTACAAAGCAAAAGAGAGAAATACAATTCGTATGTGCAGCACATCATGGCCATTTATGTCATCATACTGAAAAAGAATATTTCGGACAAATTTTTACCCAGCTCATATTTTCTCTCTTTGTATATTCACAAAATGTATACAAGAGTATGACAGAGTGAATAGTGTTCTTTATGTTGGTCTTGGATTGAGTTATGATAATCATAATGGGTTATAAAGGAGAAATGGGCAAGTGTTCCACATTTGAGATAAAATGTACAACTTTTACAGTGTAATGGGGAGTATGCAGTTTTAGAAATCCGTTCGACTTTATCCCAAAAGAAAAGCTAAGGCTTTCAATCTGTCCATTTATTTGCTTCAAACATGTAGAAATTGTGTTTTATCTTTCATTTCAATTTTCAGTTTTATATTTGAGTCAGATCATGGTATTTTAAAATGAGTTTCTGTATCAATGATCAAGTGCGTGTAATTAATTTAAGATACCAGTCAAATTGAATTATTTATTAAATCATTGTAATTTGAGTAATGTCCTCAGCCTGGGATGATATAAACAGTATGAAGCTTTTATGACTAAATTACTATCAAGCAATCCTTCTTGAATATTTATTTTCTATTTTCTATCTTTGAATTTAATCAATCTGAAAAACGTTGTTAAACATACTGTTAAAATGATTTGTATCTTGTATTATCATTTTACAGGTACAGGAACAAGAACCATGCAACC
>JBAMJV010005927.1:0-127327 GCA_037951105.1 Echinarachnius parma
ACATCAACCTTCCTTAGCACGCTTTTATCAGCTAAGAGTCACGTTAAGATGCAGAAAATGTAACCGGTGACAAAAGGTGAGTTTCTTTTTGAAGGAAAAAAAGAAAAATGCTAGCGGCTAATATGCAGACTAAAAAGTAAGAGAGGAGAAGGGCAGGAGGAAGAGGAGGATCAAAATGGGAGACGATGAACTTCCGATGCTCTTATGCTCAAGGGCCATCTACAGATATATGCAGAGAATTTGAGAAGAGATACAACTTTAAAGGGATTTAGTAACATTGCTCTTTAACATTCTTTCTAGGTTGAGAGAAATTGACACATACATGTAACAAACATTTTTTTTAATGAGGCATTTGTTTCAATATGACATTATATGGCTAGTATACTGTTCTCCCAGTGAGTTGATATGGGCCCCGTTGCAGAAAGAGATATAATCGATTGCATGTTACAATTAAAACTGTAAATCAGATCATGAGTTCTAACTGCGCAAATCTGATTGGTTGAAACGCGCACATTTTCTGACGTACAATAAATTGTAACTTACAATCGATTGTATCTCTTGCTGCAACGGGGCCATGGTGTGCAAGTTTGCACTGTACCACCAATGACCAGGATAATAGAGGCACATATGGGCAATTCCACGGTAACTGACGTTACAATGTAGAATTTTTACAACTTTGTTTTCATTGTAGTTATGTAAATAAAGATACCTGGGGGTTAAAATTTGATACAGGTATATAGTTGATAAGAGTGAAGAAATCAGTATAACTTTTTTCACCAAAACTGCATTTTTTATCGAACAGCGAGCAAAAATGTGTCGGTAACTGACGTTACGCAAAAAAGACATGCAAAATTATGGTCTTGAATCAATGTGTAATATCTCATGTCCCAGACCTGCTAGAATGATGAATTTGATGTGACATCATTCCTAGGTACCCAGGAACAGATGTACAAAATATAGAATAATTAGCACAATTTCCCTTTATGCTATGATAACTTTACTGAAGGCATGTCGGTAACTGACGTTACGTAACTGACGTTACGGTTACACTTCCCATAGGCTTAACACATGAAAAATCATGTGTTGGAATCAGTTTGAAACATTTCATGTCCTTAACTTGTTAGAATGATGTTTGGGGTATGGATTAATACCTTGGTCCATGAAGAACATATACACAAATGAAAGGAGACCTTTGTCCATTTTCTTTTAATTCTGTGCAAAGTTTATTGTGAACATGCTGGTAACTGACATTACGGTAACTGACGTTACAATGCTTTGTCTATGGGGTTTACAAGAAACTGATATTATCACTGTTTTTACACTGCATCAAGAATTATATTATACTAGTGAAATGTTAAATACTGCTATCTACCTAGCAAAAGATCAAACAATTGGAAATCGGGACCTATAGGGCTAATTGACTGTTTACATGTACTTTACCTATGGGTGGTAACTGACGTTACACATGTAAATTAGGTTTAGGTTGTAGAACAATTTTTTTGATTCCTCATGAATCCTACTATACCAGTCACATGTTTAATATTAAATATATTAACTATTAAGATTCAAAACAGTAATTTATCAGTGATTTGAAATGGATATGGGGTGTGGGGATCTAAGGGGAAAGTCCCTTTGCCCTTTCACAGAAATAAAGAGAGGATTTTGCCTTTGCTACACCACTTTATTCAACAAAAGCAGATAAATTAAGGGCTTTCCACACTTTTTGCTCATACTGGGAGATAAAACTTACAGAGAAACAAAGAAAAATTTAACTTAAAATAAGATTTGTATAATCCATGATTTTGGTAACTGACGTTACATCCAATACATCACAATGTTTAGTCTTTTGAAATAACTTTATACTGATTTCATGATAATTACATGATAATAACTGGCTTCAGCAATTTAGCAAGTGCCTCCTGAAGATTTATGAATCTATCAATTATCATTGTTCCCTTGGTAAATCATGTTACATTATGGTAATTGATGTTAAATCATGGTAACTGGCGTTACATGGTAACTGACGTTACACACTTTGAAGAGCCAATGTTTACCAATGGTATGTGGGCATCCCAATTTTTGTTGTATTGATAGAAAGAGAGTTGGTCAAAGATAACAAATCTCAAATAGCATCCCATATATCACCTTCTTTGTGGAATAAATTGAACAAATCCTTGTTTTTGGTAACTGACGTTACATCCATTATGGTAAACTGAGCTAATCAAGATTTTTGTCAAATTCAATAATCAAACTAGCAATTTTTTTTCATGCCATTTGGTAAAGTGTTATTCTGGTAACTGTTTTCATGTGAAAGTTTAGCAATTGAAGTACTGGTTTAGTAGATCTGCTAATAGCAAATTGTATGTGAATTTATCTTTCTCATCACCAAATTTTCTACTTTTATACTTTGATGGCCATTTTGAGAAAAAAAAATGGCCATCATTGAAAAAAAAATTATGGTTCCTAAAACTTCAACTCATTGTTTATTTAAAAATATGAGTTATTTGAACCAAATATTATTTTGAATTTTTGGCATCTATGTCCCTTATGTCGTGGAATTGCCCATATATGGATGTCCATTGGCAATGTGTTATATGCGCTTTATTGTTATTACGAACCAAACAAATAAAAAGAGGGAAAAGAAGAAGAAAAATGGGACACAGATGTAACAACATCTGAGATGTTGTCTAATTCCCTTTTCCCTTCATCCAGACATAAGACTAGTTATCATCCCTTTTACTAGATGCTAACAATGTGATAAGGGACCAATGGTAACATACATTTCTTTATATACATGTATATGAAGACGGAACAAAAAATCAATAGTGCTGCCTTTAGTTCTTGGAAATCATACATTTTCTTGGTGAAGCTGAAAGAGGGTGGGTGTTTTCTTTACATGTTTTTAGTTTTACATGAATACCCTCAAAAAATCAATGAAATGTGAAACCACTAAGTAGCCACATTTGCAAACATCATGTTGCACATGTTACGTAATATGTGCTTCTACATAATATTTGTTTTACATGTTGCGTAATATGTGTGTTTTTGTCTATGTAGTGTGCCCAGTGTCATGAAATTGTGTAAAGCAGAGGAAGAGGAGTTTAAAGCAAGGGAATTGTCAGCATGAAAATAGGGTGGCAAAGTCTGTAACAATGTAAAATTGTATGTAGTTTTGAAAAGTTTAGGAATTGAATGTCCATTTCCTGTTCATCCATAATGAAAATCCAAAAGACACCTGAACCCCCCTCATACTTAACCTTTTCCTACACGATATTAATATGATGTAAATTTTCAAGGACATGATTAATGTGAAAAAAATGTAATATCAACTGATATCACAAGATAATCCACAAACATTTGTCTGTCATGACCATGTTCTGTTACATCTAACCAAATGTGTTATTGTGTTGTCATTGTCATAGTTATTACTAATACATATTGTTGTATAATCTTCTGGTTTTGATTGACAATATAGGCTTTTCGCAACCTCAACGCGGACGTAGAAACTTGCGTGTCGTGTGCAAAATCGAGAGCTTCCTATAGTAACAGCGGGCAGACCGTTCTTGGGTTGAAATCACGGACGGGTTTCAGTCAGAATTGCGTCCGTGAATATGCGACCGCCCGATAAGGCAACAACCAATCAGCGAGCTTGCCGTTCGGAGCGAGGTCAAATGTTCATCACAATCGCTCGCACTTGTGTAGTGTGCTCGATTCGATGGTTCGTCCGCGTTCAACGAATTGCGAAACTGCTTGTAAGCGAGAGTTGTTTGAGCGCGGCGGACGTACCAAAAGATCGTTCCTGCGTCGCTGAAAGCTGCGTACGTCGCTGAGCGAAAACAGCCTAATAACAGGCAGGATGAAGCTAAATTTGGTGTCAGACTGTCAACTGGTCTGGATGATCAGTGAGTTGCTTGGAAACAGAATATTACACTGCAATTGTCAGTAGTATTATTTTAAATATTTATCTAAAAAACCTTCCTGTACAATAATGAAAAGTAGTTCAATATATTAAACTGTTTCAAATTTTTGCCAATGGCAAATTGATACAAAATTATTACATTCTGATTTCCTTATTTTGACCGACAGAGAGATAGAAGCTACAGTGGAGTCAGAGGTCAGTCTGGAATCAGGTGCTGATGTGGATGAGGAACGGTCAAGTCTTTCATCTGGTCAACCCTCGCCAAGGTAGGCTGGCTCAAAGAAAATGATATGTTTTTATACCTTGCTAAAATTGATATTGATAAATTTGCAATATTCAATGGTATTTCAAAATAATGAAATCTTTAATAATTTGTTCAAAAAAGGTAATTTTACAATATTAGGCTTTTCAGAACCAATACATATCAACGTAGATTTGAAGGACAGGACAATTTCAATAGTTCGCTAGCTTTAAATAAAAAACTATAAAACCTGTATGTATTTGCACTTTTCGCATACCAGCTGCGACGACATAGATCTATGAAACGGTCCAGATTGTTTGTGCTGGCAAAATAGAGTGCAAAGCTTTTGTTTGACATGTACTCGTATAGTTAGTTAATTGCATTCATAAACTGCCATAAAAGACAGTATTTCAAGGGTTTCATACAAAGTCTTGTAAATTGCCATAGACATTAAACATAAAACCAAGGCTCGATATTAGCAGTGGCCTGGTAGCCCGGGGCCACCAACAATTCTTAAATATGCTCATATTTTTAACATAATATATTAATATCTAAAGATGTGACTTAATTAAGAATTATCAACAGATTGAAGGTGTTTTTCGAGTTTGCCTTTTAAATTCTAAAGGCCTCGAAATTTACTTTTTTGCCATTTCCTGACCATTACTTTAGGGTGAGCAATTGTTTTTGTATATTTTTTTTGGGGGGGGGGACCACTAGAAAAAAAAGTTAACATGGAGCACTGATAATACAGTTTCCAATAGACAGTGGTATCATTGACAATTTGATTAAAAATCTAAATAGATACCTAGTAAAAGGCACTCTTACACTGTACCTGAAAATGAAACAAATAAAGTATCAGTACTCTCAATAAAACATCGTAAACCATCAAACACTGGATTTTTGTTTTATCGCATTATAGATAAAATAAGTTTCTTTAGATCAGATATACGTTGTTACATGTATACATATCATTATGAAAATGTTTGTCAAGCAAGACATACACAGGAGTATTTTTGTGAACAGTCCAAAAGGTGTTGGATGTTTTTTTCAGTTTTCTGGATTAGTCTACTGGGACAAATAATGATTTTGTTATACGTTTTACCTTTTACTGTCTGTCTTATATAGTATTATTTCCTAAACTTGTTCAGTACAGGTTGGTATTTCATAAAGATCCTACATGTAAGTTGACTTAAAGGGGAATTAACCCTTATACTTTTGACTTACTGGATGTGATGAGAGCATAACTACTATCATTGCTATCACTTATTTCCTCATGAATATTCCCGATTACAAAAATAATCAATATTTTATGGACCACTGTCGTCTGCTTTCAACTACTCGCGGTGAAATGACGTGGCAGGCGGAGAACACAATAGCATTATCGTAACCCGCTATTGTGTTCTCCGCCTGACACGTCATTTCACCGCGAGAAGTTGAAGAAATGGCCGCCACCTGTTGGCATTGAAAGCAGACGACAGTGGGCCATAAAATATTGATTATTTTCATTATTGGGAATATTCATGAGGAATGCCCGATGCCCGATGAAGAGCAAAATGTTCAATCCGTTTGTCTTGCTCCGTTCATATATATCCGTTTCTTGTCAGGCGATGTACGTTGTTCTATCTGGCGGAATGTTTTGTACATGATGCAATGGAGACGACTTTCACCACCGGATAATTTGATTTTCGAAAATGTACTATCCCGTCGGGCGTCCGTTAACAATATCCTGTGATATGTGACCGGGCCTTTTAGTTTGCTTCCATTCCCTCCATGTATTTTCCATAAGCAGTGAAGCATTAAGTCTGTTAGAGGAATTAAACGTAATAAAGACTTTTCTCTGTTTGAGTTGTAAGGATCGCTCCCTGGTTTTTTCACGACTTGTTGACACATGTTCACTTGAATGATCAGTAATGAATCCTAGAACTCCCAGGGTCCCTTCATTTTTGTGAAAGTTTGCTGGGGATTAGCTGCTTGACTACAAATCCGATGGGGTAGCAACAGAAAAGCACTGGCATACTGACGATAGACAATTGTAGATCTGCCAGCTATGTCTCCTGTTGGGGGCAGAAGGTGGGGGGGGGGGGGGTAATTCAGATTTCTCTCCCCTGCTGAACAATGTAAATGTCAGCAAATTACACTATATGCCAGAGCTAGAAACAATTTCAATGTTCATAGACATGAATGATTAATAATGACTGATCGCATCTCCCTGGGACCCTTGACTTTTGTGAAAGTTTGCTGCGGTTTAGGTGCTTGACAAAGCCGATGGGGTAGCAACATGATACAGTCAAACCTGACTGAGCAACCACCTGTCTGTAAGGACCTGCACTTTTCTTGAATCCTTAGAAAGGACTGCCATACTTTCGGGGGGTGGGGGGGGGGGGGAATCTAGGATTCTAGGCACGTTTTGCTCCAGAACAATAGACATCTGGGGAAATCTACATGTGATACAAAACAGTTTGAATGAAAAAACAAACAAAAACTTTTTGCACATCTATGCCAGTGAATATATATCTATAAAATATCTACAGTGTAGGTTGGCAAATTATGCATTATTCAGTTCTCAAGCGTATTTGCGCAGTTACGGTAATAGCTTTCACCTGTATCTTAGCAACAGTGAATTTTGTATAGACATCAAATTTGTGCAGGAAAAGGTTCAATTTTAAGGAAAAAAATAAAATGAACTTGAAGTAAGAGTGTAATTGCATTGGGAAAGGTAGTTGATTAACCCCTTGACTACGGGAACCGGCTGGGTTCTGTACAAAGTACGAAGTTAAGGGTTAAAGGGGTAGTACAGTTTTGGTAAGGCTGAACTTTAGTAACCAAACCTGGACAGTACCATCATAAACTAATATTTATAACTCTACCTTGCTCGAAAGGTATACAAAATTACAAACGACTAAGTAAAAAGCTTGTTATCATTAAAAAAAAAAAGAGCCATGAAAACACAAGAGGGCGCTTTCTAAAAAGGCATTGGTTTCAATCATTTGTCATACAAAATTATGCATGTGATGTTTTATTGAAATAATGTTTAAATAAAGAGATCATCAACAACTATTTAAAAAACGCTTTTGAAAATTTTTGAAAAAGTGCAAGCATTTTTTTCATTTTTTGAAAAAATCATCTAATTATTTGGGCCCCAAATAATTATAAGATCTATATATTTATTGATATTTCAGCCGTTTCTGGGTCGATTTTGACCAAATAAAGTTTATTCTGCCATTAAAATTGCATGTTCTCTCAAATTCGACACACAGTTGTTCATTAACTCACAAAAAAATTGTGATGTGCAGCGCCCTCTCTACCAAAACTAAACTACCCCTTTAACATGAAAACATGTATCCTCGAGTGCCAGTGTCGCATATACATTATGCACTGGTCTCGCAACACGTACACTAATGCCATAAAGTTGTAAAATTCCTCAGCTGGCATTCAGAGTGTTAAAAAAAGAGACTTCACAATCTCCCTGAACTATCTGGTTGTTTGTTTCATACATGTACATGTTTTATGCACATAATGTACATGTTTTGCATTATTGATTGAACTCCACCTTATTTGCGCAGTTAATAGCTTTTACCCGTATCTTAGCAACAGTGGATTTAGTAATCTTCACTTCGAGCCCTAAGATTTGTAAGAGGCGTTTTCTATGCATCTTCAGTACTATGATTTGAATATTAAGGAGCATTCAAATCTTTGACTTGGAATATACATGTATGTTTATAATCCCCATCAGTTGCACATGTACATTTTGTATGTGGTTCTATATAGAGCACAGACAGTTTGGCACAGAAAGGTGTTTTTTAGCTAAATTAATTAATTTGAATAGTTGGAAATGTACCAAATTTGTATAAATTTTTAATAAGCTGGCAGTTATATATAGAACTTGAAACATGTATTGGGATTCAATTGATTATTGGCTCCCCAAATGTGAATTTCCAAAACAGAACAAATAGTTTTTCCGGTTTGGGCAGATTGTGTACATGTAAGATCATTGTGGTACCTTTAAAATCAACGCTTGTATGAAACTGCCTCTTCAGTTCAATAGGTGCACAGATGTGAGGTAAGGGTAACTTGCCGCCTGGTCTACACTCATCAGGACCCCTGTAACGTAAAGATTACTGATTAACGATTGATTGTACTATCATACAATCAATTATTATGGAATATTGATCGATCGTACAATTTATAATATAATTTGACATGTAAATCTTTACATGTTACAAGGCCCTGGTCTACTTCCATTTTGTCTTCTAGTCTTTTAGAGGTGCAGGATTATGATTGTGGATTAGGATTAGTGTTAGGGGTTTGGATTAAGTTTATGGTTATGGCTATGGGTAAGGTACTAAAGGAAGGGGTCAGTTTAAGGGTTAGGAGTCAAGTTTGCTATCAGGGGAATTGAAGTCTCTGGCATCATGTGGTCTTCTCCCATTTCTTCTACCGTATTTGTCGGTGTATTAACCGCTCCGGTGTATTAACCGCACCCCTAAAAAAAATTTAAAAAAAAGTGCGGTTAATACGGTCATGTATTAACCGCACCCCCTTTTCTTTTTTTTCTTTTTTTTGAAAAAAGGTGCGGTTAATACACCAGCAAATACGGTACTTGCCAAGTGAGATTTTAGTAAAAAAATGTGTCTGATTGTAATGTCCCTAACACTGGAATTGCCCACATGTAAATGTTCATGTTACAGGGCCCTGATCTACTTCTATGTTGTCTTCTAGTCTTCTACTCCCATTTCTTCTACTTGGCAAATCAGATTTTAGTAAATGATGATGATTATGGATTAGGATTAGGGGTTAGGAATGATTTTAGGGAAGTCTCAGGCATCATACGTGATGTTCATGTAGTAGTCCAAAAGAGACATTTATAGACTAGATGGATGTAGACCACTCAAACATAAACAGATACTGATTTCTTCTTGAGCGGTGGGTAGCATATTACAGTAAGTACTACATGTGATACTTTGATGAGAAGTGTTTCGAGCTACATTACACGATGGAGCTACAAGTAAAGATGATGATCATCGTTCATCATCTTCATACCTTGCATAATTGAAATAGAGACTGACTGCAAAAAAGAAAGTGAATATGTTTACCAGATGTTTGGAGCACTTCAACAATTTACTCTCTTACTGCTTAACTCTAGTTTGCAAAGAGGTTGTACAGCGGAACATGATTGTAAAGAGCTCTAATATTACTGGTACAAGCTGCTTATATTCATGATTTTGTTTAACCCGATACTACATGTAGTATAATGTTCAGGCTACTTGATATAAAGTACCATGCTCCTGGTTATAGTGAGGATCCACTGTACTGGCCACAAGGTAAAGCTTTATAATTATATGACACTATCGGTTAGCATTTCACAGAGTGTGATAATCACACAATAATACTGGGTACTTGCCAGATGTTTTAGAGCAATTCAAAATTAACTTTTATATCTATAGGCTACAGTAGCTGGCAAAAAGCTGGTAGTACTACATTGTAAGAGTACAGAAGCTATGACATCATACAAATATATTTTTAGAATTTTCAAATTTGAACTTCATTTTCCGAAAGAGCATCAAAAATAATGTCCAAATGTCTAAAATCAATTGAATATATAATAAGTATTGGCTGAGATATGCCCATCTAAAGGATTTTGTTTCCAATAGGCAATCAGTGTTATAGCGCTCTGGTTCATAACTTTATGAACCAGAGCACTTATAACACTGATTGCCCATTGAAGTAAAATGCATTAGGATGGGCATATCTCAGCTAATACTTAACATATTCAATTGATTTTCGACATTTAGACATTATTTGTGATGCTCTTTCGGAAAATGAAGTTCAAATTTGAAAATTCTAAAAATTGATTTTTGATGACGTCACACTTCACCACTCTATACTATTCCTGTTATACTTTTTACTCCCATGGATGTGAAAATCAATAGGTAGTCAGCATATTAAATCAATTAGAACTGAGTTATTCTTTGGTTTAAACATGTATGACATTACAGAGTAAATTGGGACAAACTGTCTGGGTTCCCATTACAATACATACACATTATGCAACCTAGTTTCCATTTCCATTTTCACAATTTGATTAAAATGTTACAGGGAAATAATATCTGATATAGAGCTTTTATGAGAGAGAAAGAGAGAGTGTCAAATTGTAGGTGTATGTACGTGTATGTGTGTGTGTGTACATGGATCTATGTGTGTCTGTCTGTAGGTGTGCGTGTGTATCTGCAGTGTCTGTATGTGTATGTGTGTGTATCTGCAGTGTCTGTATGTGTATGTGTGTGTGTCTGCTGTGTCTGTCTGTGTGTGTGTGTGTGTGTGTGTGTGTGTGTGTGTGTATGTGCCTGCATGTGTGTGTGTTTGTGGTGAGGATGAGAGCCCATTCCAGGCAAATTAATTCAACCTACCGTAAACTCCGTGTATAAGACGCACTCGTGTATAAAACGCACCCCCAACTTTCTATTTAAAAAATAATAATAATAAAAAATATATATTTTTAGAATATTTTTTTTCATGAATATTCATATATTCATGAGGTAGCAATGCTCATTAAATATGCAAAATACTAAATTCATTAATAACTTTTTTGTTGTGAAAAATGTATTTAACCACTGTTTAGAAAATTGAATATTAAATGAGTGCTGCTACTCATGAATATCTGAATATTCAATTAGTAGCAGAAATGTTCAGTAATAGACAGTGTGGAATCTCTAGTATAGAACTAGAGAGACAGACAGAGAGAGAGAGAGAGAGAGATGAGTGAGAGGGAGGAAAATTATAACATGAACATTGCGGTCAATCATGTTCAGCCACATTGGCATATCTGGGATACAGTTGTGGGCTGGGCTTGGGGGCTCCAGCCCCCCCTCCCTCCCCCCCCCCACCCCCCCCCCCCCCCCCCCCTATCCTAATGGAATTACATGATTGGTTTGCATGAAGTTAGAAATTTGATTTTGTAATCAGTGTTTTAATGCCCTAAATACTAGTTGTCATTTCTTATTTAAATTTAAAGAAAGTTATCCACTTCCCCATGGCTGATGGCTTGGTTGCTTTGCTACCTCAAAAGCCCCTGATTCACAGCATAATTTTAATAACAACAGACAAATTATGAAAACACATTGTGTATTGTGTCATGCATAAAATATTATTGAGATGGCCAAAGAGAGAGAGAGAGAGAGAGGAGTGAGGAAGGAAATAAGAGATATATACAGATGGAGATATTTTACTCCCCGACTTTTCAAATGAGACACAATCATGATTAGATTGATGATAAATTGTGTTGCCCATGCTTACATTCAACATTCTATTTCAGTGTACAGCTAAATATTGTTAGGAATCTCAAATATCGATGAGAAGTACATAGTACAATGTATGTTGACAGAAACAAAGAAAGATGAAGGGATATAATGCCCAGGTTCTTGTCGGGCAAGTAAAAAATGTCTTATTAACTCTGAAGTGCGGAAGTTGAATAACTCCCTTCTAATTCTCCACTGACGAAATGTACGTTCATGTGAAAATGTGAAATCTCTGCCTTAATCCATGTGTCGGCTTGATAGTGAGAATGTGCAGCATTGCAATTTCCCAACACGCTATGACGCATGAAAAAAAAAGCTGTCAGCATGATATTTTCAAACATTGTTGAAGGAAAATTGAAAAAAAAGGGGAAAATAACAAAATAGTCTAGTTTAGAGACACATGCTGTAAAGATGCAATGGAGCCTAAATATTTTTGATGTAAGTACGAGAGAAGTTATTTTTTTTAAAGGAAAAAACAGTCTAGTTTTAATAGAGATATAAAGTAAATAATTTGATAGGTAATTTAGTATCGTGGGAAATTTCATACATAATATTTTGGAAGAGTGGTGGGAATACTATTTTCAACAGCGTGGAAAAGAGTTGGAGTTACAGATAATTATTAATATCAGATTTCATGTAATGGATACTGATGAATTCAACATCCAGGTTTTTCCGGATTTCCAGTATAAATATAGTAATGCAAATACAACCTTCATTGATTCATAAAATGTGTAATTTTAGATTGTGCCACATAGCATTGGCAAAGTGATAAAACTACATAAAAATCAAACTGAACAAAGTGCATTCATAATATACAAAACAGCAGAAACAAGAATAATGCATTTATCAAGAGTATTTCACTATACATCAACAACATAATCAACATTTTAAGCACAAACCAAAATGCTACATGAATTTAGCCAAATAGTTCATTAAAATGAATCTGTGCATTTTTAAAATTAAGTCAATTGTGTATTGATCAAGCCATATTTCCATCTTTGAAAATGTAATATTTTGTTTAAAAGTCAGACTGGATATGATGGCTTAGTGAATAGAGTGTCTGCCTCATGCATGGGAGGTCCCGGGTTCAAACCTGACAGGGTCATAAGAAAGACTGGTGTCTTCTGCCTTCTATCCATGTGCTAGAAGTTGTGTTAGTTTCAAGAGACTGTTCGTAAAGATTAAGCAATTATTCTTCTTCATTGCTCTGTGCAGTGTCAAAGGTCAAGTCCAAGATCTTGATAGTAAAAATATCACATTTTCATCTTTGGTCTTCTACTTACTTTTTTAGTCTCAACAGATTGTTTGTAAGCATTAACTTTCATCCTTTCATCGCTTTGCAGTTCCAAAGAGAGTCCAAGATCTTAATCTGTTGACTATAGATTTGGTCTTCTTCTAGATCTATGTCTTAGTCTCAAAAACATTGTTTGTAAACATTAGGCTAACTGTCATCTTTTTCTTTCATTGCTCGGCAGTTCCAAAGATCAAGGCCAAAGGGAATCTGGTTCCAACCAGCCTGAAGCAGAACCAGACCTGACCCCCAGAGATGATCCTACTCCTGACTTGATGGATGTTTCAGATACAGACAGCGAGAGGTCAAATGAGGTCACACCCCAAGAGAAGGACTTGGCAGCTGGGTGAGATTTAGTATACCCCTCCCCCCCATTTAAAATCTCAGGAATAGTGTTTTATTTTACAAGGGTAGTCTGACTAGAACTGCTCTTTCTCACTTGACCCCCAGTGATGACCCTACATCTGACTTGATCATGCTCCAGATACAGATAGTGGGAGGTCAGATGAGGTCAAATGAAGTCAAACAAGGTCAAATCTCAAGAGTGGGACATAGCATCTGGGTAAGATTTAACATACCCCCCAAAAGAGAAGACAGAGCATGCCATGTGAATATTTATAGTGAATCCGATATCATTGCAAAGCTCTTAGATTAGAGATGATGATGAATCATATCAGGTGCTATATAAATCTAGTGCATCATTGTATTATTATTCAACTCTCAAGAATAATGTTGTATTCAACGGAGGGTAGTCTTATCTTATGAGCAGTGCTCCTCGAGAGAGCGAGAGATGTGTGACAGAACAGAGTAAAGACAGCTGGGCATAATACATGGATGGGAGAGCTGCCCCTACCCCTGCCCCACCCACACCTCTACCCACTTACACTGACATCAACTCCAACTTCTCTACTCCAACTTCCAAATTGACTGCCCCCCCCCCCCACCAGCCCATCATTTTTAGTGTCAAACCCTTCCATAGAAGATGACTGATACTATAAATAGAGACACCCAGAGGTCAAGGTGATTATATTTCTTAAAGCAGGCACAAGGGCTGGGCAAGACTATAGAATGAATTCCATGAATTGCTCCGATAATTGAAGCCACTCCAGACGGAATTGAAGTTTCAGATGCCTCCTTATTTGTGTTTCTCCAAAAAGAAAATAGTCTCCTCTTCTCTGCTTCATTATCTCCAGGACAGTTGCTTAGTGTGGTCGGATTGATTACTTGATTTATTAAGGGGGGGGGGGGGGGGGCACCACTCTATAAATATAAATATTTTTATTTTGTAAAGGATTTTTCCAATTGTGTTTTTTTATTCTTTTGGTCAAACTATTGTGGAAATGGGCACATAGTGTATTTTCTTGATTATTATAATGCTTTTCCCCTTCTGTTTTGTTAATGTTTCTGTACAATTATTGGTGAGCATGTGCCCCCCCCCCCCCCCCCCCCAGGACACCCTCAAATATTTCCAACTACCAACATTATTAACGACACCTCCCTTGCATAATAATTACTTCTCAAACAGTAGTAACAGTGCCACTTTGCAGAAAAGAGCTTGCATGAGTCATCTGAATTTAGTATTAAAAATAACTAACTGAGTTTACAAGGCTGATGCCCCAGACAGTGAAAGTTCAGAGGAGTCAAATCCTAGAAGGAGGTAACCACAGCAAAACGAAAAATTAGTCTGGATTCTGTTAGTTGTCTGTATTCCAAATTTAGCCTTCAGTGAAAAAAAAAAGAAAAAAATTTGAATTCCTCCCTATAGATGTTCCTTTGTTTCTCAAACTTGTCGTTTCCCTCATGTTCCTCACCTACATGTACGTACATTATAAATGGCATTTGTTGTTTTTACCAATGTATTTGCCTTTTTTCTTGATAAATTGTATGAAACCATACATTTTTGTTAAAAAAACAGGACAGTACATGTATTCCCAAAGCATAATTGAACAGTTTGTATTTTTAGGTGCTTTTCCTCATCAATTTTTTTTCTATAAATAATGTACGTTTTTATCTTTGTACCTTTTGCAGTGATGAAACACCAGAATTCAAAGATGAGCCTGAGGTGGGTCCAAAGTCTTCAGAGGGCCAACAAAAGGACTTTGAAGCTGGAAAAGATGCTAACACTAAGGATAGTAATGGAAGGACGGCTGAAAAGGAGGCTAATGTCATAGACAATGATGAAAGGACTAGAGAAGAAAGCAACACAATTGAGAATGGAGAGGGAAATGAGGTTGAAAACGTTCTGCAACCTTTGAAGGATGGTCAGGTCCTTGGGCAAGAGAATGAAGATGGATTGATAGATCTGGGAGGAAAGACAGAAGGTATAAAAGATAAGGTTAAGCTGGAAAGAGAGAATATAGCTACAGACGTGGATCAGGTGGAAGAGAAGGGAAAAGAAATTGTGGATGGACTGAACGAACAAGGTATTGCGGAGAAAACAGAAGGGGAACCTATTGTGGAAAAGATAGATAGAACGGATGATATAGGAAAAATAAAAGATGAGACTGGTGCAATTGAAATAGCGGAGAAGGAAGATGTGGAAGGCAATGATAGAGGAAGACTGAAGGAACAAGGTGAAGCTATAGCCGTGGAGAAATTAGACATTGAAAATATCACGACACAGAACGAAGGGCTATCAGATGATGGAACCAAATCAGAGAAAGAACAAGTAGTACAAGATGGGATATCAAAAGAAGATGGGAAGGTGGAAGAAAAAGCAGAGGAGGAGCAAAAGGAAGAAGGACAAGATGAGGAGAAAGCAAAAGTGCCGGAAGGAGAGGAGAAGAAAGAAGAGGAGGTTCCGGAGGAAGGCAAAGGGAAGGAGGGGAAGGTGGTTGATGAAGAGGGGACGAAGAAGGATGAGGAAGAATATGATGAAGAGAAGAAGAAGAAGAAGGAGCAAGATAGGGATGGAGAGGAAGAGGAAGAAGGGAAAGGAGAGGAGATGCCATCCTTTGGAGAGTGGAAGCAGAAGATGCTGCAGCAGGCCCAGGAGACACACGACAGAGAGCTCAGCAAATCAGGTACGACTTTGCTTTTCTTAGGTTACTGAATTATTATAATATTTTGCCTCGTGGTCCAGCATTCGGCCAAGCCAAAACAAGACAGTTCATATTCTAGTGGCCCAAAACTTGAGCCCGGTGGACCCAAACAAAGAACAAATATTAACCATTCTGTTATATTTGGTTGCCCATTTGAGCCAGTGGAATTTAGCATCCATTACATTTGGTGGCCCAAAGTTAATTTTGAGTGGCCCCTGGCCAGCAGGCCTGTCCTAAGTTTTAGCATTGGGTTACTTTCTTCAGCATTATATTTGATTGCATTCAAATCAAACATAGGGGAAAATGGCCAGAACTAAATTTAATAAATGAAAATGAGCAAAAACCAATTGTGCCTTGCCAGGATCTAAGTTATTTTTAATGAATTACTTGTATCAATTTTCTTCTTTTTCTTCCGATCAATCTGCCTCCTTCCATCCTGAAGATTTTTGCAGATTATACAAGATTCTTGCAGATACATTCTTGAAGATGTTCCCCAGTGAAAACATTAAATCACCTTTCATAATTCAAATAAATTAACTTGATTCTTGATTTTCAATCCTACCATTGCCTTCTTATCCCCTTCTTTTTATGTTTTAGGCCAAGGTGGTCAGAAGAACCCACCCCCTCCTGCCAAGTTCAACCTCAACGAAAACAGCAAGAACCACGCCTCGGCTGACTGCGGAGCCAAGACTCTGGGTACCAACTCTGAGGCTCAGAGTGCCTCTGCCATCCTGAACAGCAACAGAGACGTCTACATGTTGAACCCTTGTACTGCAAAGATATGGTAAGTATAGCGTGTTGGTCAGTAACGTAGGCTAAGGGTCATCATGATTATGATGATGCTTGGTGATGACAGTGTTGGTGATGGTGATGGTGACAGTGGTGGTGGTGATGGTGGTGGTGGTGGTGGTGGTGATGGTGACAGTGGTGGTGGTGGTGGTGATGGTGGTGGTGGTGGTGGTGATGGTGATGATGATGATGATGATGATGATGATGATGATGATGATGATGATGATGATGATGATGATGATGATGCGGATAATGATGACAACAATGACGATGATGATGATAACAATGACATGATGATAATGGTGATGATGATGCAGATTTTTATACAAGTCATTTTCGTCTTTGCAGGTTCACCGTTGAGCTATGCGAGCCAATCCAGGTGAAGCTAATAGAACTGGCCAACTACGAGCTCTTCTCATCAGTACCAGAGCGCTTCAGAGTCTCTATCAGCGACAGGTAAGTCACCCTTTGGTTTTCATATAATTACTTCCTTCTAATACAGTGGAACGTCTTTATAACAAGGCCCTTGGGACCATGAACATTACCTTGTTATATCAGGGTAAAACAAAGTAAAAACAATAGAAAGGACTGGGTCCAGAAAAATTACCTTGTTATATAAAGAGCCCCAAATGTGTAATTCATGAGTAAACTTTTTACTCTTCAAAATATCACTCTTCCCTGATCAAACCTGTGATTATACATGTAGATGACGCATGACATGGAAGAAAACAAGATTTTTCTGATTTTGTCAATGTCGGGTTGAAAATCTGCTTGCCCGATCAGCCACCAAAATATGACTTTTATACATTTTCGCTGGCCTGAAGTGCAATTAGAGTGGCCCCGGTCCAGTGCGAGTGTCGAGCCCTGGTAATAATATCTCGGTTGATCCTTGAATCCATGCCAATTAATGTACTTCTATTCTCATTAAAATGTTTCTGCAGTCACTCCCCTCTTGAAAAGGAGTGCCATGGAAATGTTGATGATTTATATTACTGCTCCTGACCTTAAATTGTGTTCAATTTTGATTTTACAAAGAATATTCTTATTTCTTCTCCCCATTTCATTATTCTAGATACCCAGTGAGGGAGTGGCATCAACTGGGAACGTTTTTGGCTAGGGACGAGAGGGCGCTACAGAGCTTTCCCATCAGCGAGGAGATCATGTTTGCAAAGTACATGAAGGTGGAGATGCTCACATTCTTTGGCACTGAACACTTCTGTCCAATCAGTGTTCTGAGGTGAGATATTATGTGCCATGCCAGTTTATAAAGTTACAATGATATGATAATATTGTTTGATGTGTATTGTGAATGTTAGAGCTTTCCCATCTGTGAGATAATGCAGGGCTCGACACTAGCACTTGCCCGGGGCAAGTAGAAATTGATGTCGGGCAAGTAAAATTTCATAAATGGTCTAGTTTGCTTGCCCGATCGGGCAATTTTAATTTCTCTTCAATTACGAGAATGGAATGTAGTTCCTTACATGAAAATCAGATCTAGAAGTAAGCGGGCAACTAAATTGTCTGTTTGGGCAAGTAAATATGAACATTTATGATTTTACTTGCCCGAACGGGCCAGTAGAGAAAAAAGTTAGTGTGGAGGCTTGGATAATGTTTGCTAAATAATTGAATGTGGAAATGCCGACATTACTTGGCTCTGAGCAGTATTTCTGAGGTAAGATTTGATGTGCCATGTTAATTAATGCAGAGGATGAGGATGGTCATGGTAATTAAATTACTACGATACTGTTCTACGTGTATCGTGTGCAAAGCTTTCTCTTCACTTTAGGAGATTACGTTTGCTAATTATATGAAAGTGGAAATGCTCACGTTTTTTTTTGTTGGCACTGATTTAAGAAGTTTTAAATTGATATTGCAAGCTTATTATTACGAACAGGATAAACCCACCTCCAGACACCCATGAGTGCCTTCTCACTGAGAAGAGTGCGATCCTCATCTCATAAACATGGATTGTTGTAATTGTCTTATTTGGATCAGACAATAACCCTCGCCTATGGTACAAACATTCATTATTGTTATCTTGTCCTGGCAGAGTTTTTGGCACCAGTATGGTCGAGGAGATAGACGAGGCAGAAAATGAAGATTCAGGTGACATCAAGGCAGTGAACAAGGTGAGTGACAATGGCTTAGCTATGGGGGGGGGGGGGGGGGGTGGAGACACGGGGGCACCTTGGGCATGTGCTCAACCCAATAATTTGACAGAAACTATCAACACGTAATTTAAGGGAAATCTTTAAAAAAACAAGAAATACATAGAGTATGGCCCCACAATTATTTGCATGAGGGGCACTTGCTCCCCCAATAATTTGACAAAAAACATTCAAAACTTAACAGGGAATTCTTTTAAAAACTAAGAAATACATAGTATTCCCACAATTATTTGCATGAGGGGTACTTGCTCCCTCAATAATTTCACAAAAACACTCAAAACATAAGGGGGAAATCTTTTAAAAACTACTAAGAAATACATAGAATATGCCCCACAATTTGTTGCATACCCCCTAAATTAGTCCGACCACGCAACGTCACTTGTGAGTGAAACTACTGGCAATATCTGGATTCATTCTGATTTTCCAAATTAATTTATGCTCGTATGTTAACAGTATGGGTTAAAGAAGAAACATTCAAAAAAGGAACTAACAGGGTAAAATGCTTTTATTATTGAACCTATTTTTATTTGTCATACCTTTTTAAAAATATTTATTTTATTTTATAGATGTTCTGCCAGTTCATCCCACACCCCTGCCAGAAGATGTGAAAACCAATGGAATACTGGATCACGCTAAGGATGCGGTCTTCAAGTTTGTGGAGAAGGCCGCCAAAGTGCTGACGGGGACGAAAGAGGAGGATGAAGATGGTGCTTATTCTGAGAACATTACAGACAAGACAGAGGGGTTAACTACTCCAGGAAGGTAGGAGTACAGCGAATGTGCTTGATTATATTTCTTATAATATATAAAGACTTATATAAAGACTGATTTTTGTTGTTGCTGGAATAATGCGTCTGGTTACCTCATTGGCAGAGGCATATACATGATATTAAAGTCAGATCTTCAGGAATATATGGTTGTTTGTAAAATAGCTGCAACTAGCTATTTTTCTTACTAACATTTCTGTACGTAGAATAATGTATTGACCCTTGTCTGTTTATAAAAACATTAACATGAACCCTGGCATGAATGCACTTTGTAAAATCATTGTTTTTAAATTTTATTTCAATTTCTTCCTGCAGCGGTCAAGGCGAAGCAGAAGACCAGACCTCGGATCAGAAGACACCTGAAGATCGTGAACAGACAAGTGAGGGTAGAAGCAGCAATGGGAGCTCAGATGGGAGTTCTCATGACAAGTGCAATGGCCAGGCTGTGTGTTACCAGGAGGACTACTCCCACAACTTCCAGCACTGCTGCATCAGTCTGTTCGCCCAGACAGCTGGGTCCATCCTGATCTGCTGCCGGGCACTGCGGAACGGCCTCCTCGGACAACCCTTGGACCTGGAGGAGCAGGAGGGTATCCCGGACAAGGGAAAGCTCGCTGGGAGTAGACTGCCGACGGAGGTTTTAGAGACGAAGATGGAGAGGACACAGGCAAAACTTGAAGAAGCGATCATGACATCATTTGTGCTGGAGCCAACTCCTCCTGATAGGATTCCGCACCAGGACAAAATCCAGACCAGTTCTCCTCCACCTGCCATCGTCATGTCAACAAAACAAGAGCCCCAGCTGTCAAAGGATACTGAAGTCAGCATTAAGCCCACAAGCACCAGTGATGCCAATATGCTGAGGACTTCAGAACCAACAGAAACTCTTACATCTGACTCAAAGATGAAAGTAGAGGATATCGAGGGAAAATCTGGCGATAGGGACAGCAGTGTCCAGAAGAAGGATCCAGAGGATGTTGCTGATGTCGACATTGAAGTCCTGCCTGTACCATCTCCTCCTACAGCAAGTCAGACACAGAGAGTTTCCACTGATGAAGCACTCCTAGAAGCATCACCTTTGGACAAGACTGCAGGAGTTGACCAACCGCCTCAGGAAACTGTTTCCGAAACAAAAGACATTGCAGCAGATACAGATACTCAGGGAACTCTTGATAAGATCTCAGAACCACCCATCACTGACAGGGTGGTACAACCCACTGAACCAACCAAGACAGCTGATCCAGGTGCAGATGTCACAAAGTCGGATGCTGCCAAGGGCACTACAGATACATCATCAGACAAGACAGTTGAAGATGCTTCAAAGGCTCAAGCTGAACAGGATAAGGACAAGGTGGTGCAAGAGAGAAATACTGCCAAAGATACGATTAGTGCAATACCGCCAAATAAAATTGACGACACCATCTCAAAGCAGGCCAAAGTGGAGCAGAAAGATGAGGCTTCCGAGACAAAAAAGAAAGATGACGTGCCAAAGACAAACGGTCATGTCGTGGCGCCCTTGTCTGCGGGAACTGTTGAGAAAACTAATGGTGATGCCATAGCAAGCATGGACAACGGAAATGGGAATGGAAAAGTAGTTACTGCAGACGGTGGCCTGAACACAATGGGCTCCTTCTCCCCCAGTGCATCAAGCTTGTCAGGATTGGGGCCACTCCCTCACGGCACGCAGAAGGAATCCGTGCTGATGCGGCTCAACAATCGCATCAAGGCGCTGGAGATCAACATGTCCCTTAGCAGTCTCTACCTGGAGGAACTCAGCCAAAGGTATGTCAAAGAATACTTATCTTTTCATTTGTTACAGTTTCAACATAATTGAATTCTAACATTATAAACAGATTTTTATGCCTCCGCAACGAAGTAGCCGGAGGCATTATGTTTTCGGGTTGTCCGTCCGTCCGTCCGTACGTACGTCCCGTTCTCGTGATTGCGTTATCTCAAGAACCGATTGACGGATTCTCACCAAATTTGGCTCATGTATGTATCCTTGGGTGCCAATGATCTGATTAGATTTTGGGGTCATGAGGTCAAAGGTCACATGGCTCATTATATATGCAAAAATAGCTTGTGATTGCGTTTTCTCAAGAACCGATTGACGGATTCTCACCAAACTTGGTTCATGTATGTATCCTGGGGTGCCAATGATCTGATTAGATTTTGGGGTCATAAGGTCAAAGGTCACAGGGCTCATTAAATATGCAAAATAGCTCGTGATCGCGTTATCTCAAGAACCGATTGACGGATTCTCACAAAACTTAGTCCAAGAATGTATCTTGAGGCGCCAATGATCTGATTAGATTTGCGGGTCATGAGGTCAGAGGTCAAAGGTCACAGGGCTCATCTTATATGCAAAAATAGAGCTTTTATCGCGTTGAAGTGATTAATGGATTTGCACCATACTTGGTACATGTATGTATCTTGAGGTGACTAATAACTGGTTAGATTTTGGGGTCATGAGGTCAAAGGTCAAAGGTCGCAGGGCACAATATATATGCTAAATTAGCTTGTAATTGAAAAATCTCAAGAACTGAATGTCATATTTCAATCAAACTTGGTACCTGAATGTATCACAGGAAGCCATTGTAGCCATCAGATTTTGGGGTCATGAGGTCAAAGATCAAGGTCACATGACTCATTATGCCAAAATACCAAGGTTGCTATCTCAAAAACCAGTTGACAAATAACCATCAAACTTGGTACCTACATTGTATTTGTATCTTGTAATTTTTACTATTAAAATTGAGTTGAAGAATTAGGGTGGTATTCTAATATTTGTCCTAAATATTGTGCTAAATATTGTCCTAAGTCAGAAAGTTAGGACGTGCTTAGGATGTGCAAAATTGGTAATTCCAATATTTAGACTTAGGACAATCTTAATGCAAATTAGTAAGCTTTGGCCACGCCCACAAGGCAGATGTGAGCCAATGACTGATGTTGTTTCATTTACAAGCATCCAATCAGAAAGGAGAGGGAAGCCATATCATCTCTCATAAAAGACACTTTGCGTAAAAGCTGAGCAAATGCGCGTGCTGTATTGTCTTTGATCTGCGCCATGGAAGTGCAGTGCGCGCTAGATTGATCTGCGCGTATGTAACGGCCACTGGTTTTGTAGGTCACTGCTATGTTTTGTACACAGCACATGGGAGTTAGGACAGGGTCAGGGCGCTCCTAGGAATTATCCTAGAAATTCCATCCTAAGTGCATATTGGAATACCAATTTGTCCTAAGTCGGTAATTTGCATAAATTTGCATATTTGCCTTGAAGTTAGGACAACAGTTAGGACAAAAGTTAGGAAGCGACTTAGGAGGATATTTAGGAAGGATATTGGAATACCACTTAGGACAAAATCATGACTTAGGAGGAAATTTGACTTAGGACAAATATTAGAATACCACCCTTAATGTGTAACATTCATTTGCATAATTGGATCTCATCTGAGATCATCATAACCAAAATGATGTTGGGAATTATGAATAAGTTTTATACATCCAATCAGACTATTTGTCTGTCCTAGACTTAAATGGATTATAAGTGTACTGAAGAAGTATGTCCATATAAACATCATGCATGACTATGCACAATGTAATATGGCACCTATTGGCAACAGGTTGATACTGATTTGATAAACGTTATACAAGCTTTAGAGCTGATTAATTTTGTCTCGACTTTTTTTCTTTCTTGACGGCTTGTGGTTGCTCAGGTGAAAGTGGTTTCGTACTTGTACATGTATGCCACACACACTCCATAAAGAGACTCAGCTGGGGAGCCTTAATGAAAAGTGGCGAAAATCTCTCAGGTTTCACAGCGTGCTGTGCTAATTGGCTAAGTGGCATGGTGTCACGGCAGTCACCTACTTGGATGTAGGACACCTTCCTTTTCTTATTCTTGCTCTCGTACTTATGACTTAGTTTGAGGAGCCTTTTCTGTCTCCTACTTTATTTTCTTATTTTGCATCTACTGTACCTGTTGTAACGTGAATCATGGTTCACGGGGTTACAGTACACAAACTCTAAGTAGAACACATTCCTTTTCTTATTCTTGCTCTCGTACTTATGACTTAGCTTGACTTTGAGGAGCCTTTTCTGTCTCCTACTTTCTTTTCTTATTTTGCATCTACTGTACCTGTTACGTGAATCATGGTTCACAGGTTTACAGTACACAAACTCTAAGTAGAACACATTCCTTTTCTTATTCTTGCTCTCGTACTTATGACTTAGTTTGAGGAGCCTTTTCTGTCCCCTTTCCTTTCTTCTTTTCCATCCTCTGTACATGTTACATACTTACATGAATCATGATTCACAGGGTCACAGTACACGAACTCTAAGTAGGACACCTTCCTTTTCTTATTCTACCTCCTTTTCTCCTACAGTGTAAGTTTCATGAGTTGTGTTCTGTCTACTTATTATGAAAATCAGGATCACCAGATTCATATAGAACACCTTCATTTTTCTTTCCTCTCTGTCCCATTCTTCTTCTTTATCAGGAGTCTAATGTATTTTC
Organism: Echinarachnius parma; assembly: GCA_037951105.1. Lineage (NCBI taxonomy): Eukaryota > Metazoa > Echinodermata > Echinoidea > Clypeasteroida > Echinarachniidae > Echinarachnius > Echinarachnius parma. The sequence goes on from JBAMJV010005927.1 coordinate 24,028, forward strand.
TCTTTATTTTGTTCCATCTACCTGTAACATGAATCAGGCTTACATGTATCTATAGGCAATACTGCAATCACCAACTTTATGTAGAACACCGTCTTTTTTCCTTTTCTCACTCCCATTTTCTTCTATGTTTTAGGAGCTTTTCTCCATCTACCTGTTCCAAGAATCGGGGTTACCCAATACTGCAATCACCATTGCAAAGTACATTGTACAACAATGTTCTGTCTCCCCCCCCCCCTCCCTCCCCCTCCCCCCCCCCCCCTCCCTCCCCCTCTCTCTCTCTGTTTTTGTCTCATTACTTCCATATATTAGTTTTTAGCTGCTTGTCTGGTTCCTTCTTGTTTATGTCTACCTGTTACGTGATTCACCGTTATTGGCAGAACTCTCAAGTAGCATCTTGGCCTCATTATAATGTAGAGTGATGTTTATTCCAGATATCATCCTCTTGTTCACTTCTCTCTCCCCTTCCCCATCTTTCTCCCATGTTCTCTCTGTTTTGTTCCCACTATCTTCCTTTATTACCTCCACAAGTTTTTTCTTCTTTTTATAGATGTGGTTGGAGTACTTTTCGAAGCAAAGCAACCTTTCTTCTTAGAGGTATCCTAACAGCGAACCCCTTTTCGCTCTAAAATGTTGTGATTTATTTATTTGTGGGTTATATTTCACAAAACTACCCTACTGTTTATTAAAAACACCAATTAACAAATTATTTAAAATAGATATGAATGTGTAAAGCAAAAAACATGAAGGACTGGCAATATAGGTAAACAATACATGCCATGGTCAATATATGAATTTGCAGTTTTGCAGTTTTTAGTGAACCGTACAATAATTTTTACATGTAAAAAAATTATATTGTGTAATAATAATTATATTTAATTTCCTTTTTGTTTGGTTTAAATCCTATTATATTTGTGACTGGATATATAGCAAAATCCTGCACTTGTCAGTAATTCATGTTTTGAAGAGATGGGCATTAGTAAAATTGAAACAATCATATATCTTTGCCAAATATAAACCAATTTTTTTAGAACAAAGCATCAAACAAAGTGATGAGGCCCTTCTAATGAAATGAAAACCTAAATTTTGATTTTGACAAGTGCAGGGTTTTGCCATATCCAGTCACATTTGTGTGTGTGTTCATATCATTTGTAGATGATGTGACTGTGTGCATTTAAACTGTGTGTTGCATTCATGTGTGTGTGTGTGTGTGTTTGTGTGTGTGTGTATCTCGCAATTTGCTTTAATCTAACTTGTGAAAAACAGCCATTTTGTATCCTATGCCTTATCGGAATTGCTTTTCTTTCAAGGCTAATTTAACTGCATTAGGCTTGTAACAAATTGGCTCAAAATACACAGGTATATTCTAGTACTGTTCGTCAAATTCTAAAAACTTAACTACAGGAGGATGTATATTAGCTTGTAATCAAATCCTTGAGTTGAAATTGTTTCCACTTTCCATTTAGAATCTTTCATTATTTGTGTATGTCTAGTAAAAGTGTCAGTTAATGCATAGTGGAAATTATCCTTTCCACTGTGATACACCAACCTAGCCCACAGTGTAGTCTCATTTGGTTATAAATCTGTACACGTTTGCTGACAACGTTCCTCAAATATTAAGCAAGTACATCTGTGTAAATCCTCTAGTTGTGTAGTTTATGAAACTTTTTCTTAAAGGGACTTGGTAACATTGTCCAAAATATCAAAACATACTTGGAACTAAAGTGGTTCTCTCATACTTTATCATGTTCATATTAACAATAAAAGCACAGGACAGGTTTTGATTTTTCAAATTTCCATTTCGTTCAAAAGATATTTACGATTGAAGTGTTCAGATATGAAATTGTCTACGGGATAATTTCATGCCGTGTACAAAGTAAGTACAATGAGTTAGTGAATATCACTTTGCATTTTTGCTCATATCTCAGCCAAAAAAAATTACTTGAAATTTTCACACATTACTTTGTGGACATATCAGATCACTCCAATACACATTTTATTAATCACTCATCACTTTTTGCACTTGCCAACAAAGTTACTAGATCCCTTTAAAGGGATCTAGTAACTTTGTTGGCATGTGCAAAAAGTGATGAATGGTTGATGCAATGTATAGTGCTGTTATCTCATATGTCCACAGGGTATTGTGTGAAAATTTCAAGTCAAATGGACATTGCATGGCCAAGTAATGAGCGAAAATGCAAAGTGATATTGGGTGATATTCACTAACTCACTGCATTCACTTTGTACAGGGATGAAAAACTCGCCCGGAGTTTTTCTTATCTGAATACTTTGATCGTACATATCTTTGTAACGAAAGGGAAATTTGAAAAACCAAAACCTGTCCCATGATTTTATTGTTAATACGAATACAACAAGGTATGAGGGAACCGCTAGAATTAAAATTTTATTTTGAGGATTTGGACAATGTTACTAAGTCCCTTTAAGATGAGGATGTGTTGCATTTAGTATATTTTGGTGTTATGGTCTTTTGTGGTTTCGTCAAATGGTAGCAAAGTTACCAAAGTTATGAACATTGTTTCTCAAAGGTCAATAAACATTGTTAAAAGCCTGTATTTATAATTTCCTAATGGTTGTTTATATCATCAATAATTCAAACTTCAGATTTCATCTTAAATTAAAACTGCTTTAAATAGCCAAAGTTCCAATCTTACGTAACATGTTAACCATCTCATTTCAGAAATCATCTCCCCACAAAAATAATTAACTGCTATACTTTCTCGAAGATCTGTATAATACCGGTTATAGGAAAACTCAAGCCAATAACATTTAAACGGCAAAACATACACTTGTACTATAGTACTATTAGCTGAATTATAATGTTCAAGTTGAATATTAAATTAATGTTTGCACATGCCTCCTGAATCTATTCTTTACAATGTGTAAATTACAAGAAATACAATAAATTCTGATGTGCAAAACATCGTTCTAATCTAGACCCCCTTATATGTAAATTTAACACATTCAGAATAACAATACTTCAATGCTAAAATGTTGTTGTGTAATGGCAGTCCTGAATTCAACATGTTTCAAGAGATTATCTTTAAGTCGGAAGTCAGGGATGGGGGAGTGGGGTGAAATGTGATTGATTAGGGATGGACTTGAAGAGGTGAAGGGCAGAAGACTGGAGAAAGATGCTTGTGGTCAGTGGAGTATTTGGTTGCTATCTCTGAGATTATTTATCCAAAGTCAGTTCGAGCATGGAGCAGAGAACATCTCTGGCTGGACTGGATACTAGTGATGTGCACTGTATGAGTCAAAGTGTACCTAGTGATATATTCTATGCCTAGAAATGATAATGATGATAAATGCAGCATACACACTACATGTATATATACAAGAATCTGTGTAAACATATTGTGTACACAAATTCATATGTTGGTTTAATATGTACATGTATGTCCCATTTTGAACATGAACTTTCACCCAAGATTGTTGCCTGTAATCTTGAAGTGGATGGATGTTATTTATTTACGATTATTTCTTGCATTTATGAGGTGAAGTATAGCATGATTTACATTGACATATTATGTGTAATATTTTTCTTTTTTCCTGTTCATCCCTAGCCCTATACATTGGATATAAAGTAACGTGCAATAAATATGATTTTAAAGCGAGGAAATGAAAATCACTTGAAATGTATATATATTTAGTTCATGATCGCTTTTAATAGATTATTTTTCAAAGCTCAATTTCAATGAACGATTACTGTTAGAAATAGAAGTAAGATTTATTGTTTGAATCCTTTCAAACATTAGCAGGATTTGCCAGCATTCAATTGTGGGGATAGTTTTATCATCACAGACCTTTGATAATATGCCTACATGTAGCTGTGATGTTCATAAATTGTATTATCATGTTTCATAACATATGTATTTAACCAATAATAAAAACATATTTTGAAATGAAGTATCAAGAACTGTAACTGAATATTTTAGAGCCTATAAAGTTTGGAGTTCTCTATTTACTTACAAGTTAAGAAAATATTTCCTGGAGCTTAATTCATCTTATAACGTATTGAATTGCTCACATTATTTGTGTGATGTGACTTACATGCTACTGTATAACTAAATCAACTGTTTTTAACCCGTTCACTACAAGATTCTGAAATCTCCATAGACTTTGTACACAACCCACCCGGTTCCTGTAGTCAATGGGTTAATACATGCATGTTTCTTCCTGAAATTTAGCTTTTATTTAAAGCTTTAAGTCGGTACCTGCAATATGTGTTCTTGAAATTGCAAGCGAACACAATTTTTTTATGAAGTGTCAAATTTGACATTTCAGTCTATTTCCTCTGGCAAACATCAGTTTGCTCTGACAAACAAATTTGGTGTAGCCTAGTTTATCAAGCAGTGCATATGTCCCTACTTTTAATTTAAAGGTACTAGGTATGAGGGGAAACATTTAGATGTATTTTTCAGGGGCTACTTTTCAAGCACTCTATTAAAGATATGTTTTTCATTGAGCTCTTTGTAAATTTATGGGGGCTCTATTACGATTTTGGAGGCTGAACCACCCTGAGCCTCAAGGTATATTTAAATTCCTTTGTTTTAATCTTCATTCATATCGTAGCCAAAACTAATTTCCACTGATTACTTTGCAAGCATAGACAATTCAATTGATATTCTATGCTCATCCAGTTAATGTTTTGCACATGACATCAAAGTTACCAAACATATATGTACTGTATCTTAAACCACATAACTATGTAATGCAGGGCTCGACACTGGCACTTGCCTGCTTGCCCGGGGCAAGTCAAAATTGATGTCGGGCAAGTAAAATTTCAAAGATATTCTATTTTGGTTGCCCGTTCGATCAACTTAAATTTGTATTTAACTGCGAGAGTAGAATGTCATTCCTTGCATGTAACTCGGGCAAGCGGGTAAGTACATTTTGTGTTTGGGCAACAAATTTGAACATTTATGATTTTACTTGCCCAAACAGGCCAGTATAGAATAATACAAATTAGTGTGGAGGCTAGGTAATATTTTACTATTTTGTATACATGTTTAAAATTTTGTTTTAATATTATACCGAATGCAAGTAAAAGCTGAAAAAGCATCTACCGGTGTTCATTTCCTGCCTGAATGATGTATGTTTGCACTGTACATTTTGAAACATAATAGGCGTTATTTGCTAACTACCAAGTACATGTATAATCTTTCAGCTTTTATCTTCTGTGACGAAAATGAAAATTGAGTGAGTCAGTTGTAAGTGGGAGTAGAATGTTTACACACCCACTCTTTAAACAGCCACGCGGTATCGGGCGATTATGAGAGTTTTCACACGGGCAAATCAACTGGTTTGCAGTCATGATTTCAAAAGGCTTGGATTTGAATGACAGTCCTCTAATGGGCCATTCTTGGTCACGTGTGTGACCCAAAACATGACAAATTTTGAAATGGGATGCTTATATTTCAGTAAGTATGAGACTATAATGATTTTTACTTCATATGTGACTTGAATATGTTGTAGTCTTTCAAACTTAACACAAAAGATTTTATAAGGATTACGTAACTCAATGTCAGAGGTCAAATGGCATGGGTCACGTGTGTGACTTTGCACGGAGCGCTTTTTTCATAACTAAATTTCATTTGGAAAATTCTTTAAAATATGAATAGCTATAATGTTCATCTTATTACCAGAGAAGTACTATACATTTGTAAGTACAACAATAGCAATGAATGAGAATTATATCAAACCGTTGTTTTTTATAGTACTTAATTATGTGGCAACGTCTGGTCACGTGTGTGACATTTTGGGGTGGTCACGTGTGTGACATGTACAATATGAATGGGAAAATGGGAATTTTATAATATCGGGTTTAGAAAAGAATGAAAGGTTGAATTTTTACAAAGTTGGTATCAACCTGTACAGGAAAGTGAGAAGAATGAGCTTGCTAATTATCCTTTTGATATCTTGATTATTTTCTGAATTATGATTATTAGAAAAATATTGAAATATGTAAATTTATGCAAATGAGTAAAAAAGTTTCATTTTAAACTCCAAATCATGTATTTCATGAAACTTTACACATGGATCATTCCAAAAATGGAACAAAACTACAGAAAAATAAAACTTCAATTTTTCCGAAAAAGTTTCACTTTTCAAAGAATGGCCCTAATTTGTGACCACAGCAACCAAAATCATTCAGAACTATAGTGGTTTTTGGTGCCATGTATTCATTCCTCTTTGAAACAGAAACTTAAAATGTGTTTTTAAAAACATGCACTGTATTCTCCTTTGATATGTATGCAGTGGCCACTGGCCTGATTGGGCAACCAAATATTATGTTGTATGGCTTAAGCCGGACCCGATCCGACTGGTTTCAATCAGGCTAGAGTTGGGCCCGGTCGGTCGGAGCAGATTTATCGTGTTGAATCGGCCCCAACAGGAATCCGACTGTATCTCTACTGGCAAAATGTGTGTCGCGAGGCATTGAAAACTGAGCCGATCGGAATGACAACCAGTCGAGTCGGCTCTGTCTGCGCCGGGCTTTAGTCAAATACGAGTCACTTATTGGCTAAACACAGTCACATGATTTAAATTTAATTCAGTATGTACCACGGAAGAGCGGAATGTCTCACCTCTCAAAGCCGCTATATATCGATACAGAAGAATTTTCATTTAGACCTAGATAGCAAAAATGATAGCGATGCTATCGATTGCAGGTGTTATGTCAGTATGTCTCATGCTGGAAGCAATTTGTATCAAAGTTTGCGCGTACGCGCGCTTTGTTGATAATTCAGACGATTTGTTACTTTTGTACTTAAACTAAGTCGAGTAACATACATACAGTAGTTGGGATCATCATGGAATGTTCCCTCAGGATTTGAAATGCTATTTCGTGAAGACAATAAGTCGAAGAGAAACATTCCTTGATGTTCCCTCCACCACCAGTTAACATAGCTCTATAATGTATAATATTTGTCTTGTTTGGGGCCCAGAGATTCAGGTTTCAGCCACTGGAATTCGACAATCTTGATTTTACTTGCCCCAAATGGGCCACAAGGCAAACAAAAGTTAATTTCTAGCATTGTCTGTATAAGATACTTTCATCTACATGTATACAAATCAATTGGTAATGAGTTGCCAAATGTTAGATTGTGTTATCACTCATTACTCAGCCATATGACATTTCTAGGACTACCAACTGTCCTTTTTAGGACTCTCCTAGAAAGAATACCAACAGTCCTTTTCAGGACTATCCCAACAGTCCTTTCTAGGACTACCAACAGTCCTTTCTAGGACTATCAACAGTCCTTTCTAGGAGTACCAACAGTTCTTTTTAGGACTCTCCTAGAAAGAATACCAACAGTTCTTTTCAGGACTACACCAACAGTCCTTTCTAGGACTACCAACAGTCCTTTCTAGGACTACCATAGTCCTTTTCAGGACTCACTAATCCACCCATCTCACATGGTGCAACCGCAAACCACACGTATCATATGACATTTGTTTAACATTTAACTTTCACACATCACTCAGTGGACATGTAGCAGATCACAGTTATTACATTTTACCCTCTCATATATATACACTGTACATGCAACATGTAAGTGACCTGTCTATAAGGACCACTTCTCATTTCTTTCTTTTGGGTTCTTTATTGCTGGGTTTGAACAAATGTTGTCCGTTGAGAAAGAGAAGGGCTCCAAGTCATTTTTTGTACTTTAGATTTACACGTGTAATCATAATGATTGGGAGCCCTGTAGAAACTAAATGTACATTGTAGCTCTCTTTTATTTTGGATTAATATTCCAAAGATTTGAAATAATTGCTGTATTTGAAAATTTGGCATCATAAAGAGGAGGCTCTGACCTACAAGATGGTGTACATTACTCCATTTAGCCAAACCAGATTCAATGCCCATCTCATTCTCACCCGACTATGTGATATGTTTGTTGTATTTACAATGTATGAAGACTTTCTGTTATTTGTACAGTACATGCATGCATATTTCTCAGGCGATCTCTTTTAAAAGCAAGACTGGCAATGTTCTTGACAGCATGTAATCGAAAACCAGTATTCCTTCATTAATGCATCACATTTGCAGCCTGTAGCGGTGAGAAGCGAAAAAGTCCATTTATAGAATGGCTCACGGTCATTGGTGCCCAAAATACACCTGGCTTGTCCTAAGCTTCATTATGGCTCTGAGCTCTAATGAATTGTGATTCTTTATCTTCTACGTGTATGATGGTCTATATCCCCCGTCTTTCTATCTCCTTCTCTCTCTGTCTTTCAAAGTTTAGAATGTGCTAATAGTTGAACAGACTTTCAGGGTATATCAATTTTGTGAATGAAAAAGAGCAAAGAAAATGGGATTCCTCCGGGATTCCTGCTGTAGAAAACTAAGTGTAGGATGAATCCCATTTTCTTTGCTCTTTTTCATGATATTATATATTTCTGGTCAGTTTCTTAATGTTTCAATTTAAAAAATTTTATGACAAATGTGTATAATTTGAACTCCTTAGAATTTTTAGGCCATGTTCATTTTCTCCAAAGGAGGAGCCAGTTGTCGCATTCATGCCCCCTGTAAATTGTTGAATACATTTGATTTGGAATGTTTTGGGTCTGAGCAGTGTAAAGTCTGCATGACCCTAATGTGCCCCTTCTCTATGTTGAACTATGAAGACAATTGTCTTATATATGTTCAGGCCTGCGTGCCATCTTCACATGTGAAGATACCTGTTTGTCTTATTCCAGTATTAAAGATTGAGGTTTGTAAAGTTGAAAAAAAACAACATGCTGTTCAGCCTAGAAGTAGGAGAAATACTTATAAAATATAAACTGAGAGGGTTATATTTGCATAATTTAATCTAAGATAATTAAAGCCAAATCTTGATCAACTAAATATTAGGCAGCCTGTTCACTGTGCTGACACAGCGTAGGTATAGCGCTTCTAGCGTGGTAGACACACACACATTACTGTTGTCAAATGCAATTGTTAGCTGATTTGAACCAACTATGGCCAAAGTTTCATGAACCATGTGTTATTCAATGGGGTCAGTCTGGAGAGAGATTCTCGGTGGACCCTCGAAAGTACAAATGATTTAAAAAATCAAATTTTACAATTATGCAAGCATTTGAAGGGGAATCAATCCGAACTGTGAATCTGTCTTGAAATTATACCTGCAAAGAATTATGCATTTCTTTAAAAATGTTGTTTCTTGATATATGTGTGTCAATTTAAGTCTAATTTCCATTTTTCATCTTGTCTCTACCAGATTGACCTGGAGCCAGCAGGAAGAGTACATGTTATCATCGAACTACAGGGATCATCAGAAGGTAAGATCACCAACTACCACCTTATTTCTTCTATGGAAATAAATACAGTCAAACCAGTGTAAAGCGACCACCTCAGGGAAACAACAAAAGTGGCCACTGTAGACAGGTGACCTATAGACAGGTTCCATAACATTCTACTGTCAAACCTGTGTAAAGCAACCAGCTAAAGGAAACAACAAAAGTGGCCACTGTAGACAGGTGACCTATAGACAGGTTCCATAACATTCTACTGTCAAACCTGTGTAAAGCAACCAGCTAAAGGAAACAACAAAAGTGGCCACTGTAGACAGGTGACCTATAGACAGGTTCCATAACATTCTACTGTCAAACCTGTGTAAAGCAACCAGCTATTAAGGAAACAACAAAAGTTGCCACTGTAGATTTTTTCTAGCAGAATTTCAGATAATTGTATGCAATTTTTTTATTTGGGAAAATGTCTTTCAAGAAATGAGAATAAAATAGGAGAGAGGTCGTTTGAAGTCTGCACTCTGCACTTGACTCGCGTCTATTATTTCTTCTCTCTCATTTTCCCTCCACCCACAAATGTACTAAGTCGTTGTATCATTTCTGGTAAAGTATGGGAGAAGTAGAATTCCAGATAATGTTATGCAATTATTATATTTCAGGATAATAGCAATCTAGAAATGTAAACACATGGAGAGGGGTTGTTGTAAGTCAGCGCTCATCTCATTATTCATCTTTCTTATAACCGAGTCTCCACCGACCCACGCACCAATCTGCTGCGCCATCTCTGTGCTCATAATTATATGAAAATACGAGAATTGTATCCACAATTATTTTATGTGGGATGCAAAAAAATGGAGATAGGTCATTGGATGTAGGCACTCGACTAAGGTCTCATTTTTCTTCAGAAGTGTGTCTTGTTTTCAGTCATATATAAAGGTTCAATCCACCCACATACTTGGCTGCTGTGCTATTTCTGACCTTCTTTTAGTACAAAGACTTTAAAAACAGAAGAACTAGGGGAAATACCTAAATCAGTTGCTAAGTAGACATTGAATGTTTTGTTGTTAAGTTGTTGAGGCAAATGCCATTGTCGAGGAGGTAGGTAGTATACATTATATCTCTTTTAGAAGAAACATGTATCATAGCTTGAAGTGATTGACTTGAAGCTATCATTGGTAAAGATAAGGGGGAGGTAGCCTTCACTGTGTGGGATCTTTCCCCCTTCTACCCCCCTATGTTGGTTAGGTAAATTAATAAAGTCCCCTTCCCTTCCCATCTCCCCTCTCGCTCCTGAAGTGAACTTGTGATTAATTAGTTATTCAGTTGTTGCTATGTTGATCAAATTAAAATAGATTATATATGCCCATGTCATCTACGTGCACATATATTGACAAATTATCCTTAAATATGAATCTACCTGCCCTACTCCTCTAATGCACCCTCTCTTCCGTGCTAGCTCCTTTCCTCTCCCTATCCTGCCCTGTGATCCCACTCCCCACCCCTATCTCCTTATTCCCCTCTTCTCCCCAATCTCTTTTCCTTAATAATAATAATAATAATGAATTTATATAGCGCATTTTCCATCTAAAATGTTCAAAAGCGCTGTAGGTCTATATTATCCCCTCTCCAATCCCATCATCCAAATGAATTAAGGATACCACTACCCAAAAATAATATTCTTGTAAATAAAAGGTAATATTTGTAGTTGTCCATTTCACCCAAAACATCAGAAAATATAAATATAATTGGAAAAAAGGCATTACCATACATGTGTTCATGGGTCTGCATACAAAGAATACCTTTTGTCTAGTATAAACGCATCGTCCGTGATTCTATTGTCTCCAAACATACGCGTGGATAGAATTGGTGCACTCCCAGACGTTTAGTGCGTACAGAACCATGAGGCCATAATGGTTCCGTAAGTGGTGGTAATTAATTGCATTGTTTATGAATTACACAACTCTTTGTAAAGTGTTGGGCATTTATATGATATCACACAACATTACCAAAAGATATAATTATGTGAGGTCTTTGCCTGGTGGTCCCCTTTAATTTGACCCATTCCCCAATAAAGTAAGAACAAGAATTATTTTTGACAGACAGGTCATCTTTTGGCAATTTGTTCAAAGTGTTGGTTGAAGTTGATATTGCTCAGTCAGACGACCTATTTTTTACCTTGGGGCACAGAAAATTAATATTTGGTCACATGGTGTTGAATTAGATTATGCTGGACAGTGTAATCCATATTAAGATGTCAATTTATTACCTTGCACTTGCTGTATATAATATCCAAGGTTGTGAGATGGCTGTTTGAGATATCATTTTATTTAATCCTGATTTGAGGGGTTATTCATATTTTTGTAGTAAACTAGAGGGATTTGCTTGATATATGCCCATGATAGCAACAAGATTTGTTTACTATACAGTATCTTTACAAATTAAATTTATTCCAATGGTATGCATATATATAAACAATAATGTTTTAAATTAACAACAATTTTCCAATGAAAATGTTCTATAAGATAAATGCTTTTATACAGGCTTTCACAAGTTTCGTTTTCCCCTTTAACCCACTGGAGATGGTTTTATATTGGTATAACGCACAGCTTCATAACCCCAGCCAAATGATTTCCTGGTCCAGTCCTGAAGCAGTTACTAGTAAATAGTAAATAATTGATTTCAATTCTTTGAGACAGGGGTCACCTGTCTATAGCAGGCAACCTGTTTATAGTGGCCACCAAAAAGGTATACCTTGCAGAGAAAAACATTGTTATTGAACCTGTCTATCGAGGTCACCTGTCTACATTGGCGACTTTTCTTGTTTCCCTTCTGTGATCACTGCACACTCATTTGACTGACATTATTGACTGACAACTTTGAGAGAACTTGAAACAGTGTGAAAACACTGACAGTCTCAGGGGACCCTCACTAATGACTGCGATCTACAAATTAGTTATGACAGGGTATGTTCCAGGCCACCACCAACGCTCACTTACTGGATTGACCACAGATTTTTGCTATGGCAACATAACTAACGAAGCACCAACATTTAATTTAGGGGTTATTTTTAGTCTCCTGGCATGGCCTCTGACAGGTGATTAGGGGTTCACATTAAAGGGATCTAGTGACATTGTCAAAATCCACAAAAATTACTTAGAACTCTAGCGGTTCTCATATACCTCATTGTTAGTACCAATAGAAGCTAGTAATAGGTTTTCGTTTTCCAAAATTTGCTTTTGTTATAAAGATATGTGTGATTGAAGTGTTCGGATTTGAAATTCTATATTGGAGATTTTCATTTGTGTACAAAGTCAGTGCGATGAGTTGGTAAATATCACTTTGCATTGTTGCTCATTTCTCGGTCATATGACATTAATTTACCATGGAATTATCACACATCCCTCAGTGAACATCAAATGACAGAAATGCATATTTTATCAACCCTTCTTCAGTTTTTGCACATGTAAACAAAGTTACCCCCCTTTTGCAAGCCAAAATTCAAAAGTTGCAAGATTATTGTCATGAAAGAAAGCACTGTTTAAGAACTTGTCTAAGAATATTCAAGCCTGAAATTTCTTTTAGTGGAATTGTATATCAGTTTTTAGAGCTAGAAATAATATGGTTGATAGGACCATTTAATAAGTCTATCATCTGCAGATTTCATGTTTGTACTTGATGTTTTCAAGAACAATCAAAGTTATTCAATCAGATTTGTGATGCAACAGGTTGATTTTTGTTTTAAATTGAATAAAAGGATACAAAATAATCCATGATACATACATGTACATTCATAATAAATATAGAAAACGAGCCTTAGAGTTAGACTACAAAGTGATTATTGTTTTAGTTTAACATTTGAATTCTTTATCACTGTGTACTTAAAGGGCATCAAGCGTGGGGATGCTACATAGCGGGTCGCCATTTTGAACTGGGTTAGTTTGCGCGCACCGCATGACACTGAGCTAACGTGCATTACGCACCGTGCGCAACGCGTATGCAAGATGGCGCCGCGCATCTCATTTGACGAATCTGAACTACCTTTAAACATTTTACTAACTTGATGAACAAAGTATCCTTGTGGCTTATGAAATGTTTTACTGAACTTGAAAATGCTATTTATAAGGCAGAAAATTTAATGGTGGAAAGAAAATTGTGTTTTTGTCAATGCAGGATATGCAAAATTCATCAACACATAAGTCTCTCCCTTTAACCCATTCAGGGCTGGTCCTGAGAATACTCTGGCTTGGGTCTATGGAGAAAACATGTTATAAGAAAATCAATCAGTCTTGAATGGGTTAATGATTGTGCTGTCCGTCCTTGTTAAAGCCTTGCAAATTCTAAAAATAGATTTAGGTTTAAATAAAGAGATTGTGCTATTTTTGGCATGGTTGATGTTTGTGTAGGAAGGGAAGTCTTTAATATCAAACCAAACAAACATTCTATTTGAAAAAAGCTCTTGTTTCATAAATTATTACATTTTTGTAGAGGTTGCCTACCAGCTGTCTAAATTTGTAGTGGATATAAATTATACATTTTAAACTCTTGCATTTTGTCATGATTAGGTTTTTGCTTCGGGCAAAATAAAAAAGATATTCAGGGATATTTAAATATGCAATGATGCATTTGTGATTCATACTATTGAGCACCTCTTTCTAAATGTGTGTGAAATCATCAGTGAAAAACAAAAAACATAGGGGCTCAGGACATATTCGCCCCTGAAATGCTAAAAAGAGCCCCATGCATAGGGTTCCATGCAAAGCAAATTTTTAGAATGTTATTTTCATGTCAGGCGAACATGAAAAGTAGCTCCTGATAAATAATTATTAATTTTGTCCTTGGAAATCATGCAGGTTCTAGAATTTATGCTTGGTTAAGGTAGCGGAGAATCAATGTACTGCAAATAGTATCGCTTTTACAGTGGAATATAGCGTTGGTTACTTTACAGTACTGACTTTAATAGCAAACTGAAGTTCACTGGGGAGAATAGCCTGGACAAATTAAACTTTAATCCACGCATAGAGCTACATGTAGATGTCTTTTGATAAATTATTTGCTCTGTTAGTATCCTCAGTCGCTCGCATTCAAACCTGCTCTAGTTACTGTCTACGAAGCCTTGCTTCTTATAAATACCACGTTGACTGTATTCCCTACTTGACTTTTATAGATTGGTGTGCATACCAGGGAGCGGTTATATCAGATTTAGCCCCCCACCAAAAAAAACAAATCATTACAGAGCCCCCAGAAAATCACTGAAGGCCCCCTCCAAAACAAAACAAAAACCCAAAACAAACGAAAGTTTTCAATGCAAAACAACTTTCAATTACATTTTATAAATTGGGCATCCATGAAAAATATTCATTCAAATTTTGTTTCCCCTGAACATACTGTTGCCATTCCATACTGATGCACTATTCACACACACACTATTAAACTCAATAAAAAAAAAAACCACAGAGACTGAATGCATGCAATGCAAACTTGCCTAATGACCAGTGTTCTATTCTCAATATTGCAAGCTGCTCAATTGGTTTACTGTCATTAACATTTATTATCTACATGTAGATCGATAGAAAGGACATGCCAACAAATGACTGTTCAGTGGCAATTGTAGGAAGTAGGCCGGTTATATCTAGGGTCACCGACACACTGATGGGGTTACTGGGGGGGGGGGGGGGGGGGATGGAGGGCTGAAGCCCTTCCAAATAAAATTCAAATATGGCATAATTGCCAGAAGTGAGGGGTATGTTTTTTCATGAAATAATACACTTTTAGTGTCACACTTTTAGTTTGCATTTTCATTTTTTTACCTGAAAGTCCCTACTGTGACTCAATTGCTTCAAATGCTTATTCGCCCCCCACCTTAAATTTTGTTTTAGCTCATTAGGACAGTAGACTGTGAGTGAAGGCATGCTAAAATTAGTGTCATGCTTTTATTTTAAGAACATTAAAGGGGACCACCAGGCAAAGGACAACACATTATTATATGTTTTGGTACCGTTTTGTGATATCAAATAGATACCCAACATTTTGCAAAGGGTTGTGTAATTCATAAACAAAGCAATTAATTTCCACCACTTACGGAACCACGGCTATCTCGTGGTTCCACACGGGCCAAGCATTTGCGAGTGCGCCAATGCAATTCACGCGTACGTCAATAGAATCCCGGATGATTCGTTCGCTCTGCATAGAGCGCCGCTGGCTCTGCTCGCATGATAGTCTGCGCATTCAGACCGCATGACCGCATGGCTGAGAATGGTGATGCGTTTTCCAATTATAAATTTTTTTCTGAAAACATATTTTTGTGAACTTATTGAAGGAATGGAATACTAAAGATGTTACCTATCTATAAAAAGATTATTATTTTTGGGTGGTGGTACCCTTTAATGCACTTTTTGTTTTGTTAAATGAGCGAGGGGACAGTACAATCTCTTTTATCTAATTGATCGGTCATAACAATGTATATTCAAATCAAATTTGTGTATTCCTTGCATGATGAACTGGAGACAAGCTATTTAACCTGTCCCTAACAAGTACAATGTTATACTTCAAATCCACCTTGCATATATACCAGTTGTTGATATGTCAGGCAAAATGTTGACCACCTTTTTTGTGTTGCCAGGAACAATTGTTGTTGGTTGGAGCTGTACAATTTGAATATGTTCAATATGTTGTCCATGGCTCAAGTTCTTTTAAGAAATCATGAGGAAAGTTTTTTGTAGGATATGTTTTCCTTAATCCACTACATTTGCAAATCTTGTGTGAAAGCAAAAATATCCAGTGATATGCATTCCTTATGGGTTGTAGTTAAGCGTGTAGGTAGACACGTATGGGTATATTACAGATCAGCCGATATGCATACCTTTTGGGCGGTAGTCAAGCTTGTAGATAGAAAAGAATGGGTAGAATATTACGTAGCTCTATAAATGTATGCCCCTTTAAGGGGATGTGCGAGGGATCTGAAGTGATTTTCTACATGAACACTCCCGTTGTGCTTGTGCGAGCCTGCCCTTCAGTCGGGCGAGTCTGGGGGGAAAAGCCAGTGTTTTCACATCTCATGGCCCCAGAAATGTCAAGTGTCGAGGGGGTGTGTGCAGGCAGGCTGCAACTGCAAGCACGCATAATGCACTGTGGGTAGGGAAGGTTGAAGAACGTATGTACATGTATGGTGTGCATCTTAGAATTAACGAAAATGGGCTAAGGTGACTCCATCATGTGGTGGGGAAGATATACATACTTAGCATTTCAGTTGCTCATATGGAGTATCGTCAATTTTATAAGAAGAGAACTAGGCTGAGATGACTACTTCTAGTAGTTGAACATTCCCAGAAGCCTACTATTCCATAATGAATATAATGAGTACTTTAACCCCCCCCCCCCCCAAAAAAAAAAAAAAAATAATAATAATAATAAAATAAAATTTTTGAAATGTGATAAAAGGAAAAGGGGAGAAAAGGTTAGGAATATGAATTTGGCAAAAGGAAAGTATGGCTAGTATTGGAATAGTAACATTATTTGAGAGCTCTGATAGAGATAGAAAAGGAAAGAGAGATTTGCGACTTGAATTTAATAAATACTAACAAATTGCACAAGGAATATGCATGGTACAAAAATGGTTAATCATAGGAAAGACATGGGTAAGAGAAAAGGTGTAAGAAATATTAGGAATGAACTATTACAATTATTTAATTCTTATATTGGGTGGTTACAAGTATTTTACTATTGTAATACAAATAAAGCACACAGACATCTTTTCCAATGTCTAAAGTTTCATGGATTAGTGATCCTTTCTTTCTACCTTTTTGTTGTTGTTGTATTAAACATCTGTCAAACAGAACTTCCAG
Organism: Echinarachnius parma; assembly: GCA_037951105.1. Classification (NCBI taxonomy): domain Eukaryota; kingdom Metazoa; phylum Echinodermata; class Echinoidea; order Clypeasteroida; family Echinarachniidae; genus Echinarachnius; species Echinarachnius parma. The sequence goes on from JBAMJV010005927.1 coordinate 41,142, forward strand.
TGGTACAAGTATGCATCATTAAGACATTTTGAGTTATGCTTCTCGAAGTATAAAACAAACTTGAATATATATTTAATTACATTATTTTTAAACAAGTAAGTCCCAAGATAAAATAATGTTTAAATATTGAATTGTTCAAATCGATTTTAATCACAGCCATTTGATTTTCTTCTTCAATGTACTCTACAAATTGAAGCAGTTTGCACATGTATGACACAAACATGTGCGCATGTAGACCACCACTGGACAGCGTTGGAGACACTAGATATAAACAGGTCGCATCGTTGCACCCTAAATTGTATCAAGTCGCGTCTGCATCCATTTGCAATTAAAGCACAAATATATGGATCATTCAATAAGTTTGTAATTGTCATTCCACTCCACAGCCTTCGGATCTGATAACGGGAGATATGATCAATTGATAATTTCATAATAACCCATCTGATTCACATACTCTCTCCCTCCCTCGTCTGCTCGCTCATTCGCTAGCTGGCTGCTTGCTTACATGTGTACTCGAGTAACACACGATGAGGGATACATGCACAGTAATGGTGGTTATAACTCGGCGTTGGATGTGGGAGGAGTACTTAAATATGGGTGTTTCTGTGATTGTATGTGTATGTATGTATATATGTGTCTGTTTGTTTGTTTGTATGTGTGTTTGTGAGTGTAAGAGTGCGTATGTCTGCGTGTGAGTGTTTGTGTGCGAATGTGAATTTGTGTTTTTTTGTGTGAGCATGTGTGTGTGAGTTTGTGTACATGTTAGTGTGTGTTTGTTTGTTTGTGTTTGTCTTTTTAATGTAGATATGGTTTAAATCTAGTGTATAATTATTATGATTTTGCTGTGTGGGTGTGTGAGCATATCATCGTGTGCGTAATTTGTAAATGTTTGTGTGGGAATGATTGTTTGTATGTGGATGTGTCTGTGTACATTTCTGTGTGTATTTTGTGTATGTGTCATGGATAATAAAGAATTAATGTTTTATTTATAAAAAATGAAATAATTTCCACTGAGTGTTCAGTGGCTAAACACATACATTTATTGGCCCCAGGATTGTTTTATTTATAGTAAGTCTACTATTCAATATCTTGCTGGCTTATTTGGGTAGGCTTTTGCAAGGCATATTTAACCCATTTAGGAGGCATACCTGATTAAATGGAGATTTAACAAAAGAAACGTGATGAATGTTTGGTCAAATCCAACCCCTTAGACATAAGTACCCCACTAAGCGGAGACTAACGTACTGCGCTCATGGATGAGGACTGGCATGGGGAATAAAAATTATAATTCCTATCAGTTGAAATATCTATTTCATGCATTAGGATTTCAGTTACTATATAATTATATGGATGTACAGTTACAAATGTTTTTAAAGTCATTACTGTGAATAACAAGTTCTATGCAAATATTCCAGAAAATCTGATGTTTTAACTTTAAAGCCTAAAGGACAAGTAGCCATCTCGATCTTGACTTTTTGATTCACGTGTGTAGGGTATCTGGAGAGTAGTATGCAGTTGAAGGCATCCTATAGACAGCTTGTACTGGCAACCTATTTAATACTGCATGGGTGTGTACATGAACGTCTGTGAATGCATACTGTATATGTGTGTTACTGTGGATGTACAGAAGGTCATACCGCATAGTAAAGTGCTTGTGAAGGTGTACATCTAATGTTTGGATATTCTTCAGAAGATTGTTCGTTTGGTATACTATAGTCAAAACTGTGTATAGTGACCACCCAAGGGAAATAAGAAAACTTGCCACATTACACAGGTGACCTCTATACACAGGTACCACAACATTGTTTTTATTGGCAAGGAAACACTTATGGTGGCCACTATAGGCAGGGTGGCTGTTATCTGGTGTCCATCATAAATGTCCTATAATGTTACTTGCCTTGTGGGGCCCCTCTCTTGTCTGTGCATGTGATATTTTTTATATTATGCCATATTGTTGAAGGAAATACTGTGGCAATAGTGAAAACACATTAATGCCATCCAAATCTAGAGTACAAAGTTGTTGAAACACTAAAGACAAACAAACAATTAAATTCAATCTTCAGTTTGTCATTATAAATCATTCGCAAACAAAAATGTTCTTATCGAAAATATATCGCTAGTGATATTCGTTTGTCTCACAATGTATGGTCAACAAGGAATCTAAAAGATCACGACGTTTCGAAAGTAAGTGCATGCCACTCCCCGATTATATTTCTCAAGATCAGTCTGTCCGTTTGAACCTAAATAGATCTGGACTGTCGATGCCCATGTCAGAAAAACCTGGCCCCAAAGCGTTCAATGTTGCTGCTCACCTCAGAACATCCCCAAAGCATCCAATGTTTATGAATAAAACATGTCACATAACATGCTCCAGAAAGGATCACCTCAAACAAAATATGACATCACTGTTTTTGCTAAAAATGTTTTCCCCTTCATAACTGTAGGCAGCCCTTGAAATAAGCACTGACTCGCCCGGCCGGCCGGGGGTCACCAAATATGAGCTTTTTGCCACCAACACTTAAAATGTTTACATTGATTTTTTACTACATTTTTACTAAAAGAATGCTTATTTTTTTGTTTGCTAAAAATAGCATACTTCATAATGTTTTCTTTGCCTGGTTCAGATTTTGGGAGGTAAGATTTTGATAATGCAAAATGACAGTTTTGTAAACAGATGATCTTATCAAGGTATCCCTTGCTGACTGCAAGCCCCCCCCCCCCTCCCCCCACCTCCCCCCATCATTCTAACATTGTATGCTTTGCACGTATTATGTGTGTACCATCTTCAGTTGTAGCACTACAATATTTATTAGGTTAATAGGGCAATTATGTTAAGGTTAATTATTATTAACTTAATAGAGCATTAACCACATTTGTCCCTACCTGCCTGGTCGGGCTCATGAATCCATCATTGATTTTTTAATGACATTTTACTATCATATTCATATAATATGGCTAAAATAGCTAAATTCACTATCAAAATAATGAGCTTAAGAAATGATAGCCAAAAGTATGAAGAATAATTAAGGCTTACATACACTGTAATGTTCTTCATTTCATGTAAACATGTATGTGTTGGCAATTGAGGGTACTACTAAAGAGCTATTCAATATTTGTTGGCAAAATCCATGCTAAAACTGAACCTGTTTATAAAGACATAGACCCCAGTTGGAGTATTTTTGGGGAAAAGGTCGCACGCATACCATGGAGCAATACAAAAATGGATTGAGGTTGGAAATTGAAACGTAGAAACTCGCATCTCACTAAACCATTAGGGTGGACAGGTGTGCAGCTATTCTAGTGTGAAAGAAACGTAATCACATAAGCACGTACCTTGTAACATGCCTGGTATGTAACATACCATACAACACCGTGTCACGCATGTGTCATAAGTGCGTGTTTATAATCAAGTAGAAATGTGGCCGTCCGTCTGTCTGTCTGTCTGGGGAAAGTTCAAGGTACTTGTTTCCAGGCAAGACCAGTTGGGGACACATTCACAATGCATTAAAGGGGATGGTCTTCCTTCCCCTATGGACAAGGCTAGCATTAAAGGGTATGGTCTTCCTACGCCCATGGAGAATCCTGACCAGTGATTATTTATGTGCATAATTAAAGATTGTCATGTGTGGGGATGCTGTACCACGAACGGTTCTCCGTTTTTGTTTGAATTGCATAACACTGAGCCAGTGTGTAATATTCGCTGTACACCAGTGGCCGAGAGCACGATTATAACCCAGGACCAGCCCTAGTTCCACTGATCTCTAGATATGCTTGTGAAATCATTTACGGTTGAATGAGTAAGGGCAGTATGTGTGCTCTGCGATGTTCTGTTGATTTGTATGTTATTCTAGCATATTGACATCTAAAATGTTATTCTAGCATATTGACATCGATGAGTTAGAGCCAATGATGCTAATTACCATGGTAATTGTCGCTGGGCCGTAATCGGGCCCCTGCCCCCTGGCATTTGCAAGATGGCACTGCTCTTTGGATTTACGAATTCGAACCACCTTTAAAGCATATTGTTGTTGTTAAAACTATTGTTATGGCTGTTGTTGTAATTGCCTTACTGGTGAAGGCTAGAATCCTGACAAATTTTTTTAATTTTAGGTACAATACTTAGATACAGTAGATTTCAAACAAGAAGATATTTAAGTTGATTCTGATCTTAACCTGAAAGCAAGCTTAGTTTACATTTGGAAATAATATTTCATTATTTTGCTTTTAGTCGCCTACATTATTACTTAAATGGAAAAGAGCAAAGAAAATGTAATTCCTCCGGGATTGGAACCTGAGACTTCTGAATTGGTAGACCGGCGCTCGACCGACTGAGCTATAGAAAACCCTAGTGCGATGTTCGTCCCTGAAACCCCTTAGTTTTCAATGCTCGTGTGGTCAGAAGTTATTATAAACCTGACATAAACTTGAAGGATATGTTTGAATACATTATTACTTGTGAAGTGTATCCTAAGTAAACTTACCCTTTAATATGTACACAACAGAAGTACCCTGGGACAGCTCTACATACTGAGAGCTTCAAAGTGTACATTTTCTTGCTCAATTCCTCCACCTTCATTTTCTTTTTTACCCAGATGCAAATATATATTTTAAGTAAAAGAAAATAAACATATTTGTTTCTTAAATCCTACATATGTATATCCTCCTGTACCAAATGGAGTCTTTGGCCTCTGTTGGCTCCACCACACAATTTAAAATATATGTGTATTATTTTGTATTTCATGTTTATTTTAAGAGGAACAAAAATAAATTCAGTTAAAAAATAGATTTTATGCCAGAAATATATTCTACAACTTACCTTTGTAGTGTGTAGACTGTGTATATCAAATACATGTGCCAAAGAGTTGATCTTTACTTTCTTCATGTCAATTATATTCTTAGTTCTTACCTGTGTATAACAGATGTGCCAAAGAAGAGAGTATTCAGGGTGCAAGAGAATAGATGTTATATATTTACTTAGTCTGTATATTGTTCATGTTCTTGTTCATACCTGTGTATAACGAATGCGCCAAGGGATAGCGTATAGCGCTATATCAAACTTACTTTTTGTTTTTTTTTACTTACTTCAACTTTTCATAATATTTATGATAAGAGAATACATTGTTTTGACATTCTCCATGTTCTTATTCTTCCCTGTGTGCAACAGATGCGCCAAAGGAGAGAGTGTTCAGGGTGCGAGAGAATGCCATGCATAAACGTCGAGGGGCCGTCAGGAGACGGGTTCATCAGGTCAATGGACACAAATTCATGTCAACGTTCCTCAAACAACCAACATTCTGCTCTCACTGCCAGGACTTCATCTGGTAAGTTCTGTCACATAATTGCTCATGTATCTATTTATCTAATCATTGATTGATTGATTTATATATAGTTTTGGTGAGAAGTTACACTGTGCAATTGATTTGAATGAATACTTTCTTTTCATCCTCATTGAAATACAATAACAATATAATTTTACACAATAAAATGTACATGAAAATAAAGAGAGAGCATGAACCATATTGAAACATAAAAGCATGTTCACATTGCTAGAAGAGCAGTTCTACAAGAATATTTCTGCATCCCTTCCAATACCCCAACGTTCCACTAACTCACCCCACCCCCAACCAAAGCCAGTCTGCCCCCTGCTTTCAAATCAAGGTGCGTCTTGTTTCGTTTGATAGCAAGAGCTCATCGCACGCTGCAGTGCGGCATGGCCCCCGGGCCTTCCATTTCTGTCTCCTACGAAAGATAGATTACCCAGGAGATGCAGGGGAATCTCGACTCCTGAAAGCTTTCTCTGACAGGAGACAGGGTTGCCGTAACCGAGTTTGAGGCTGAAAACTCCTCTGAGGGGGCTGAAAACTCCTCTGAGGGGGCAAAAAACACCTCTGAATATGGATGAAAAAGTATTACACGGCAGGATAAAAATGATATAAAAAGACACTGAAATGGAAGGAAAAAGCTTTGATATCCATGGACAGAAATCTTTTCCAGTACTGACCCCTAGGGGCCAGCAACGTGTGATCGTCATTTGTGATGTCGTTGTGGACTGTTCGTGAGCTGTCTTGTCGCATCTCAGCAGCAAAAAAATATCATATCTTGACTGATTACTGCTTAGTAATGTGATATATTTGATAAACAAGTCTCGAGTGTCAGATTGCATGACAGGTTCTGAAATGTTTGTGAAATTATATATGCACTCACCTTGGGCAAAAGAATTTTGTACAAATGCCATGGGCATTGTCTGAACATCATGCTCAACATGCTCAAGAAATTTAGTCAGGCTTGTATAGATTTTATTGAGTGTGTTGTCTTCTATCACATTAAAGAAAGGAATTATTTCTTGATAAAATCAATCACTACATGTAGATAGTTTCATCAAATTGGCAAAAACACATTTTCTCAGTGATTATTATATTACCAAATAAAAGTAGTAAAGAATGCTGATTAAACATTTTTGTTCGGCTGTTATTGTTTAATTACCAACTAGGACAAATATTTATGCAAATACTATTATTTATGAAGGCAATACAGCATTTTCATTAATTTTACAAAGCTCGTCCACTACTCTTTCCTTGCTCTAACTAAAGAGTCTTGTTTAAACAATAATTTTGTTACATTTTGCAAAGTGCCAATTTACATGAAGAACACATTTACAGTGTTGGAAATTTAAGAAATTCCTATGATGTAAGGTTTGTAGTTGTATAATAATTCAAATAACAAAGTTATAGTGATCAAATAATAGAGTTCATGCATGTGTGATCTCTTTCCCCTCCATATTATAGATTGTCAACATGAATTGTTTGAATCTTGTGGGCAATCATCCTCGGTTGGTTATGATATATATATCTGTAATCCCCAACCACATTTCAAGGATATTAATTGCTAAATATCACATATGAATTAACGGTTATTTAATTTTAGATACTGTATCCATAGCTGTCTGTGTTATTGAAAATAATGTATGACTGTTTCTCTGTTGAAATTGTCTTTGTTTATTACAAACGGTTCATTGAATTTCATGTTATTTGTTTTTAATTTCATTGGGAAAGTAAATGTAATGAAATATGATCCCACACATTACATGTATGCTGAAATCCTACCTTAATTTACTGGTAAACACACTAGTGTACATACATGTATCAGCATTTAGCGCTAACAAACTGCTTCTAAGGTACTGTTATTCCTATAGTGTGCATGGTAATACAGGCTTCCATAACCAAAATCAACCTGGCCAAAATGTCAGTCAAGAACCAGTAGTTGATAAATATCAATTTTGCTGATGTGAGTTTTATTATGAATCAGGGGATCAGAGTGTTGACACTTTTAGGTTTGGATACGTATTTAAGATGATGAATTATAATTAAATAATTCAGTGTACATAGTCATAAAAGTTTTTTCTGAGTCATAGTGATTTACTTGCAAAACAAAAAGGCAATATTAATTTGTTACTACGTGTCATATTTTATAAACTTGAACCATTCATGCAGCTCCGATATTTTGCATAATGTAACACATTAATTCACTAGCTCAAGGTGTAAGACAATTAACCAATTCAAGACTGTTTAATGTTGGTATAAAATGCATTCTTATTACTCCATAGACCACAGCATAAGTATTTGTGGGACCAATCCTGAACTGGTTGAATGACATATTTGTACATAGTTTCATCTTGAGTAGATAAAGACGTATTACACGTTCATGAATTTGTTGGACTGAACACCTGGGGGAGTATTTCAGTTTTAATGTGCTTTAAATGCAACTCACATTGATGTCATTTGAAGGGGTAAAACTTGTGCGTAGGACGTAGGTGTAAATTTGAATAAAGTGGGTGTAGAAGTATTACATCATTTGAAGGAAGTCATTGTAGGTTTCATGATTATCTCGATGTAATGACATCACCACAATGCATACACTGCACATCTACGTCGGATTAACAACTATTGGCCTGCAGTTATTCAAGCTGTGGTGATAGAATGCAACACGCATTGTATCTTAGGTAGATAAAGACATCTACACCTTCATACATGTGTGGGACGGAGAATATTACCGTTACGGGTGTTAAATTTGACTCACATTTATGTCAGTTTGAGGGGTAAATAATAAGGCTAATAAGGTGGGTGGAGAAGTATTACATCATTTGCGGGAAGTCATTGTAGGTTTCAAGATTATCAAATTACATCACAATAGTACGTGGGATTTAACAACTTTTGGCCTGCAGTTATTCAAGCTTTGGTTATAGAATGCAACACGCATTGTTATCAGTTGAAGGATAAAGATTTGTGTACATGTAGGTTAATCAAAGGTTAGAAACTACATCAGCACCAATATATGAGGCTAAACACCCCCTCAGAGATTGAAATAGTTACTGTTAAAACTGAACCCTTTCCCTTTGTCAGAGATTCTGAAATCCCCTTAGGTTTTGTATGGCCCACCCGGTTACTGTAAGCAACAGGTTAATGTCAGTCGAAGGGTATCGAAGAGTATTCAAGAGCATGTACATGTATATGTATTTTTGTTACCTTGATATGTGTGACTTAACCCGTTCAGGACTGGTCCTGAACAAACTTGGGGCTTGAGTCTTTATAGGAAAATGCATGTTCTAGCACCATTGGATAGTCCTGAATGGGTTCAGTTTCCGGTGTAGTTATCTTCCCATTCTGGACTTGTCCTCAAATACTACTAGGTTTGGAGTCTTTGGAGATATTTTACCAGAATAATATTGTATTCGACAGGTTAAACTTAAAATGGCACAACTATATTGAAAGAATGTCAAGAAGTTTGTGTACAAAGGTTTCATCTAAGGTAGATGAAGACACACTACCCATGTACATCAATACCAACATGTGGGGCCACATAATCCAAGGGAGTATTTTAAGTTATGATGCAATATATCTACATAAAAAACAATTTTGTATTGGGTGAATGAGTCAGAATTTTGTGTAGGTTTCCTCAAAACAAAAAATCTTGGGTGTAGGTGTATTACATCATTACAATATATAGGACTAAAGCCGGGGGATCAATAATAAATAAGGTAGTTACAACGCAGAGTTCACTAGGGACTGAATCCTAGTTTGTCACTTTCCAAGAAATATTTCCTTGCACAAGGGTGATTCACTGTGTAATATATCATAGTGACTTAGATCTGGGGGTGGGTTCCAGTAATAATATTCATGGTTGTTGGGAAATAGAGAGGCATATTGTTGCTTTACTTTTGGAAGATCATTCATTGTGAATGTAGGTCATAGTCTGATTACAGACTCTGTTAGGAAGCATTCTTGTATCAACATGTGAAATAAGCCTCCTTTTTTCCACAGTACAATCACAGTACATTCATGTGTGCATATAATGTTCTACTCGTTCTTTCTCTCAAAATTTCTTCTCATTATCCTCCTGTCAGTGCTATCGCGTCATTTTCTTTTTCTTGTTTTTTCTGCTTTTTCACTTATTTACCTCATAACGTTAAGCTTCCCTAACAAAATATCTGTTTAGATCCTCTAAACCATTCAAGACAATTTGATTTTAAGCATCATACATTCTCCATTCATCAAAGTTTTTGTCAGTTTGGATTAAAAAACGAGAAAGAAAATTTGTTGTTTTTAACGTAACGTGAAAAACGTCAAAACAGGCATTTCATATGGCCCTTCATATAGGCCCCTGTGTCATTCATGAATGATCCATTCAGGCATGTTTGAATCATGAATGAATGCATTAACAATGAGGTCATTAACAACTCTTGTCAGTGACAAAGCTGAAAATGCTCTTTTATTTTTGCTGAAAACAAAGAATGTATAGGACCGTGCAGGTGTTGCAAATGTTTTGTCTGTTTGTACTTGGCATTGTTCTTTAATTGTTACTTTTGTTTGATTTATTGGAAATATAATATATATTTTTTTCTTCAAAATAAAACCCATCATGACAAGGTGTGAGTATTATTGATGCCTGATTGTATTGGCATTGTTATATAGTATTTGGAAGGCTGTTGGGATTCTTACCAAGGGAGTGAAAATGTGCACTAAATGTGCTGAAACAATGTATGCATCCGTTGACTAGTTAGTGGATTGACTTGATAACCAACATTTGTAGTGCCATGAAATCTGGTACTGAATTCATGTCACTAGATTTATCATTATGCGTTGCTACTATGAATACATACTCTACTGGTATAAAGAGCTTCTATTTAAAACACAAAAGCAAATAAACACAATTATGTAAAGGCATGTGCAAACAAAATAGCATAAATACATGTATTATATTAATATTTTTGTATACAGTGCCTACCTAATCTTTATTTTTATGATGTGAAAACATCCACATAATACTTTTTTTTCCAGAATTAATTAATAAAAAGGGCATGTGACCCACATTCCGTATTGGAGATGTATGGATCCGATGACCAGCATTAATTACATTGTTTGTAAACCCATCAGTTGATGCAACCATGAAATGTGCCGTATAAAACAAATTATAACTCTCATTAATATTATTGTCATTAAGAAAATCAATATCAATGCCAGCCAGTGTCTATAAATGTAATAAAAGCAAAGTATGAATATCGATGTAACTGTTTGTTTAAGAGTTAATTGTGAAAAGGGCGGTGTATGTACCCTGTTGCCATAATGGCATTGAGATTTAATTCAGTCATAATGCACAATTTGCCATAGGATCAATAAAATTACTAACCAGCATCAATTGACTTTGTTTGTTTCTCTCTCTCTCTTACACTCTTTCGTATTCCAGGGGCCTCTATCGTCAAGGTTACCAATGTCAAGGTAAGATCATTTAAAATTTATTGCGACTGTCCGGCCGTCTGTCCGTTTGATGGCTTGTATCAAATGGTGTGCTTGTGTCTTTCCTTTTGAATTTTTTGTTTATTTGTTTTTATTGTCTTTTCATCCAACTGTCTTTCTTTTTCTTTCTCCCGTCTCTTTTCTCTCCATTCATCTTTATTCCTGTAATTTTATTATCTTTCTCCGTCATATTATTAATACTAAGTATGTGTCACAAGATGCAATACAAGTTAGAATTAAATAGCATTTTTAAAGGGTACACTCACCTTATGTGTGCTAATATGTTTCTTATCTCAGAAATCTGTATGAAAACTTAGTAGTTCAGAAAATAAAATAAAAACCTGATGAAAATGCTTATCCTCTATAAATATCCAAGGGGATCTTTTAATCCTAACAGAATCTTCATCAAAGGTAAATGTTCATAGCTCCATATTTTGCAGTGCCCCCGGTCATTTTGCCTTTAAATTTATAAAGATTCTGCTAGGATCAAAAGCTCAGGCCCCTATGACAAACAAATTGTTATTGTAAATAATTTCATCGGGGAAGAGTTAGAAGGACGTTAAGTTGATTTGGGGATAAAGTGGGTTATTGTAGGATGGAGCCTCTATGTGATGCCAAATTTTCAGATAATACATTAATTTTAATTTGGGGAATATTCATCAAATATAAAACAGAGCTACATTTGCTTTCTACATGGCTTTCAAACTTAAAATAGGATTATTGACTAAGTCCAAGAAGTGACTTGGCATCCTCCTTCTCAACCAATCATCGGATCAATCTTTCTGTTTGTTTTATCATAATTATGTTGCAGTGTGTACAGTAGTTGTCCAAGAGAAATGTCTTTAGTAGATCTTGTTGCATTTTATAAAGATTCTGCTAGGATTCTGCCGAAAACTCGGGCCCCTTTGATTTAGAAAGAAAAATCTGCATTATTGTACATGATTTCATAATTTTGTCTGACATTATTTATTGTATCTTGCCTTCCAGTGTGTACAGTAGTGGTCCACAAGCGATGTCATGAGCAGATCATCACAAGGTGTCCAGGGCACAAAGATGAAGGAGTCAATGATGTAAGACATTCAATAACGTGTTTGTTTGTTTGTTTGTTTTTATTTCCGAATCAAGTTAAAAATACAACAATAGTCATAAAATTATACATAAAACAATATACAAAGATGTTAACCCCTTGACCACGGGAACTCTAGTGGGTTGTGTACAAAGTCTATGGGGATATCATAAACTCGTAGGGAATGGGTTACCAAAAGTAATAACCAAGAGTCATAAAAGAATAATTGTATTTGTATGTTGCATATTATATAAATTGTTATCAGGAGGATAGCCCATTTCAGAACCATTAACACGATGGTTCTGTTCTTCCACGGGGACCTATAAAGGGGAAGCAGAGGGAAGTACAAAAGTAGTGATGTGATATTCTTTGTTATAATAACATGGTGTAATGGTTTGCCTTTTACACAACCGCTAGGTCAGCAATTTATGGCTTGCCTGACATGGTTTAGAACTATTACCCATGGCAATGAACAGCTGTGATGTCACCCTGGGCTACTCTATGCGGCAAAGAATTGTTTCCATATTTAAGAAGCTGACTAGGAGTGACTATCTCTAAAATGTTGATCAAATCTGTAAAGAAATAAGAAAACTGTGGCAGTATATGGCTATTTTCAAAGAGCCATAGGTTTGTAATTTATATTTTAACACAATATATTGTGAGTGCAGTAAAAAGAAAAGTGTGACTATGAAGAAATTTGAAGACCAATTTTGACCATTAGTTAATGAAATTTAAGTGGCCTGAAGATACTATTTGGTGGCCCCTGGCCAGTACTAATTTGAGCCCTGGGTATTCTGAAATTATTGTGGTTCATTATTTAATTTTTCTGGAAAGTCTAGAAAATCAAATAGTTTGGAATGTACAGGTTTCCATAATGTATAATCCTTCATTGTAAAATTTTCCACAAACAATACAAGTTGCTTGCAATTTCCCAACTGACAATGTAATGACGTACAGTCTCTGTAATGTTTGCATATTTTTCGCTATCACAGCATAATTTAGCCTCAGGGAATTAATTTTAGGTGAAAGAAATCCTAAGTAGTAAGTTATGTACAAAATATTATTCAGTTTGCTAGTTGACGCTGTGGTAAGCATTGCTCTGTTGTGGATGGTCAACATTGTACTAATTGACAATGTGACCTTCCATATAATATGTATTTGTTTTGCAAGGGAATATTCATCAACAAATTACATGATCCCTGACTTAAAAGAGCATCACTTGTCATACTATGATAGTAATTTGGTTATAATACTGAAATTAGTTGTTATTTTCATAAGTATATCACAAAAATTGTAAATTTTGACAAAATATGTTAAGAAAAGTTAGCATCTAGCAATTTACAGACTACCTTTCCCAACTCCTAGAAAACAGTTTACATGTTAATCAACCTGTCTGAACAGACCACCTGCTTATAAAGACCATTTTGTTTCCTGTGGTTTGTATTTTTTGATAGATTTGATTGTATATAAAAATGATCTTAATGAAATGTCTTGTTTGTCTTGTCCACTTTAGGTTGGTTCACAGAGATTCAGCATCAACATTCCGCACCGCTTTTCCCTCCATAACTTCAGAAAGCCCACGTTCTGCGACCACTGTGGGTCGCTACTATACGGTCTCTTCAAACAAGGCGTGCAATGTGAAGGTAGGCTTTAATAGTCTTAAAGGTACTGTGCGATGAATGTTAGAGGGCACTTTTAAAAAGGTCACTGGGCAGTGCTATGTCTTGGATACCTGGCTGGTTTGTGTGTTTTAATGCCCACCACACACTACACAATCCGATTCCGGTCCAACGAACAACTGCGTATCTGAATTAAAGCAAGACAAGTGTATTTAAAACATGTTGGGTAGTTCAGATCCTTAATCGTTCATCAGATCTGATTGTGTAGTGTGCAGTGGTCTTTGAAGGTAAAGTCCGTCGGATATAGAGAGTGCTTTTTAAAAGGTCATTGGGTGGCGCTATGTCTGCGTGACCAGGAGGATTTGTGCGTGACGATGACGTGACACTCCTGCAACAGTTACTGTCTAGTGCCTCCATGCAAGCTCACTAAAATACTCTTTCTAATACTGCGCTGTCTATAGAATCATAAGTCATAAAGAACCTGATGTACCCATGATTATAAATCCTGATAAATCTATGAGAATGATAAAGGACTAGTCAAAGCAAACATGGACAAAATGTCAGTGTTACCCTAAAATAATCCTCATGCCACCTGAATCCATCAAAATGTATGTTCTCAGTATTATATGTACTGAAATGCTTGATGTAGCCATATCGATATTTGCAGGATTCAAATAGCAGAGGGGTGATTTGTTGTAACACCATGAAACTTTACTTGGAATTGCCATAAATTTACTCTACAGGTTAGCCAGTTACAGGTCTTCAGAGATGGTTTAATGTTTGTAGATTTGCGGACAGGCGAACACATACTCATGATTGCACACGTGCACATGAAATTTCAAAACAAAAACAAGCTTTGAGTGATGAGCAGTAAATAAGTGGGGTTATTTGTCTCACGTTTGTAACCAGTTTGAGATTTGATGTACATATATCCATACTCTCATTTGTGTGAATGTCTGTGTGTGTGGATGTGCACCATATATGTGTGTTCTTGCATATATGTCTGTTCTCTGTTTGTGGTTGTATATATTTGTGTGTATGTGTATTGTGTGTGTATTTGCATGTAATGTGTGAGTGTTTTAGCGTCTGTGTGTATTTTTTTTTTGCAATTTTGGTTATATCACTGCAATGGTTTTAGCTCAAATGTGTAATTGTTTCTTGCTTTAATTTGTACATGTGTGTTTGGATGCGTGTCCATGTGTGCGTGCGTGTGTGTGTCAGTGTGTCTATGCATCCATGGTGTATTGTTCAGTTCATCAGGCTGCATGCATGGCTACACTGTAACATGAACTATTTTTGTGTTGCAAATTGGCGTTGCCATGGTTACTGCTCTGATGTGACGTGGTGTACCTCTGAGGTGAGTGTACCATAGATTATCCCTGGATAACCGCAAGAGAGAGGGGGAGGTAGAGTGGGAGATATAGAGACAGATAGGGTGAGGAGGAGGAAGGTATAGCAGAGCATGAAGAATATGAGAATGGATTGATATGAGAGAGTATTAAAACAAAGAGAAAATTGATGAGTATAAGAAAGAGAAATGATGATGAAGAAATCAAGGGTCCTTTTTTATTTTTAGGCAGACAGTCTAATCGGGAAAAGATTTAGAGAGGCAGGGAGGGGGCTTGAGAGGAGAGATAGAGAATTAAGAGATTATGATTACTTTTTTGTTTTTGCTGTTTTTGTTTTCAAGTGAGATACCTTCCCCTGAAGTAATGTGACATCCAAACATACAAGTATATTCTCTTTTATGAGTTATGTGATCAGTTAACATCCATTACTTACTTTTCTTCTCTCTCATTTTCTTTGTTGATATGCAGTATGTAAAATGAATTCTCATAAACACTGTATTCTTCTTCTCTCTTATTGTCTTTGCTGATATGCAGTATGTAAAATGATGTAATATGACAGCCAAAAATAGAAGTAAATTCTCTTTTATGAGTTATGTGATCAGTTAACATCCATTCTTTACTGTTCTTCTCTCTCATTTTCTTTGTTGATATACAGTATGTAAAATGAATTCTCATAAACACTGTATTCTTCTTCTCTCTCATTGTCTTTGTTGATATACAGTATGTAAAATGAATGTGCATAAACGATGTATTCTTCTTCTCTCTCATTTTCTTTGTTGATATACAGTATGTAAAATGAATGTCCATGACTGATGTATTCTTCTTCTCTCTCATTTTCTTTGTTGATATACAGTATGTAAAATGAATGTCCATAACTGATGTATTCTTCTTCTCTCTCATTTTCTTTGTTGATATACAGTATGTAAAATGAATGTGCATAAACGATGTAGTAGAAACGTGGCCAACAACTGTGGTGTGAACAACAAGGAAATGGCGGACATTCTAAAGGAGATAGGTGTCACGGGTGATAAGCTATCAATAAAAAGGAAAAAGGTTAGTTTTAAAATATCGTTTATCAATAACATTTATCAACTGTTACATTTTCTAAAGTGCATTTTATTACTAATAAATCACATATTAGTCGCACATAATGAAATGCATATGTTCATTAAAATAAATTTTACTTAGGTATCTGTCCCACCAAATCAGACATGCTAAGATAGCTACATGATTTGCACAAGTTGTTTTAATCTTAATATTTGTATTTGATTTATGATATTTGAATAGTTTTTGAAATCACATAGTATTAGTAATAAATATGTTATGTAGTTTATTTAAATTTAAACTACTTCAGTAATAATTGATTTTTCTGAAGTTGATATTGAATATTTGTATTACTGTCTTTGTTCTCATGTAGCATATATATATATTCTAAAAACATACAAACAAGTCATCAATTTGCTTAATATTGGGGTATTTTGACATTCTGGTATCTTTGTTCATATTGTTTTAATTCATCATTTTCATTTTAAGAAGAAAAGAAATGCTTAACAATATATCAATGGGCTATTGAATCATGCTGTTGAGAAAGGTCAGAAATAACAATCATGGAATATCTGCGGAAAAAGGGACACTAACCCATACATAATATATGATAACAATGTTGATGACCTTTCATTTATAACTTGGAAGTTATTTGAGACCACCTGATGAAAAAAAGGTGCTCAATACATGTAGCTTCAATTACTATTTTGTAGTACAAACACATATTGATAATGATATTAGTATTATTAGCATGAATATAAATAATTATAATCATTGCTAGTACTACTGTTATTATTATTATTGTCATCATCATTATTATTATTATTATAATAATTATTATTATTATTATGTTTGTTATTGTTATGATTATGATTATGATGATTATTATTGTGATTATTAGTGTTAGAATTCTGATTATTACAATTATGATTACTATTACTATGATATTATTACAATTACATATACAATTTAAATTACAAAACAATAATTATATTTTTGTTTTTATCTCAAACAAAGTAATATATAAAGTGTTAAAACTTAACAGTGAGTAATACAATGAGGGGGACTTTATTCCTAGGCTATTGTCAAAGATTCCGGCAGTGCTTCAACCATGTCACCAATAAGTGAAGGATGCAGTGCGGGAGAAGGTATAGACCCATCGTTCATGATCCACTGCACAATTATCACCACTATATCATTTATACCCTTTTGTATTTAGCCAACACCTGTGTGTGTCAAAAACGTATATTTGCTTCAATTTTGGTGCTGTGCGGTCAATTGACATCCATTTGTCTTTCCCAAAAGAGAATGCAAATTGTAGCTACATTTGTCTGTGTGTGTTTGTCTAGAAATTAGAATCTTGGTGGCAGAAATAGAAAATGGTGGTAGTCTCTTATAGTGCTGTTCTCCCCACCCTATTGTATATATTTTGTTTATTGTCATGCCTTCCAGTATTTACCCACCTAGCACCACTCTTGCACTTGGCATTGGAAGTGATTGCAAGAACAAAAAGCACACATTTTGTACCGGTTTAAATGTTTGCCATTTTGAAGCTTCATCATTTTGTACAATTATATTTATGTGATTTTTTTATGTCTCTTTCTCCCCCTTTTTTATATTCTTTGTTTCCACTTTCCCCCTTATGCTGATTTGATTATACCAACCCCTCTCAAATAATAAAACTAAATTGCACTGGTTTTTTCCCTACACTGATCCTTCCCTTTGGCTAAATTCAATTAACTTCCCTTTAACTGACTAACATTTTCAAATTAATTATATTTCTTTTTGTCAAGCTATTTCATTACTAAAATCTTCCATGCTTTTACAAAAATAAAAATAAATCCTGCCCACTAATGCTTGTTGACAAAACTGGACAATATTGCATTTGATTTACATCCATGAAATGTTGCTGTGCTATTTAATTACCTGTGATTGGAATTTAAATTTGTACACAAAAAACAACAAAATAAAAACAAACAAAACAAATCAACATACTTGTACACTGCTATGACTATCCCCTAATCATTTTCTTGATATATATATTTCAATAATTTACAAAAAATACCTCCTTATTTCTATCTGTTGCTATGCACCTGTCTGCCTGGCTACATTATTCTGTTTTGCATTATCAATTAATTTCTTCTTTCACTTTCACCGCTCACTTCATTACACTCCTCAATGGTAAAACATGGCATTATTGTCTGGTTGGCGTCACTAATCCTAATGGTTTAACCCATGGTGTACCACCAATCTCATTACGTCCTTTCAATCATTTCCACCTGACTGAAATCTGTGTACATTCACCCCTCTCCCCATCTCCATGTTTTGCATAAAATGCCACCTCCCATTTTCCTCACAACTTCACTGTTTGTTCATGTTCACATAACCCACAATCTTGTTTTCTGCGTGCGACCTCCATTCCATCCCCACTCATTGGTCCTCTATGTATGCATTGCCCACAACTCCCATTCTGCCCGTTTGTCATCCCAACTTTGGGGAATCTCCGTTACTACATATCCCCCCCCCCCCCCTCTCTCTCTCCATAACCTCATTTTACACTCTCATCGTTCTGCTTTCCAATCCAACAACCTCCCATGTTGAATCATCATGGAACTTCAATCCTTCTTTCATGTATGCTTGACCATAACCACACCCTTCCAACAATCCCCTCTGCTCCCCTCTTCATGGAATCTGTGTTAATACATAACCCATAACCCCCCCCCCCCCCCTCCTCTTTATGGCTTCTGCATGTTCATATAACCCATTATCCCGCCCTTATCCTCTTTCCCTGTTTCTCCCTCCCCCTTACCCTGGTTTCTCCTTTCCCCTTCTCCTTGCTTCCCCCAACCTCCCTTTCCTGATCTCCCTCCCTCCTTATCTCGGCTTTTCCCCCTCCACTTTCCCTGGTCCACCCTCCCCTCCTGTTGCTGGCTCCTCCATGTATGCGCAGTCCTCAATATCCGAGTTCCGCAGCCACTCTCCCCTCAACAACTCCAGATCTCTGTCGCTCACGTCTTCGACCCCCATTCTTCAGGAGATGGAAGGTACCTCCAACCGCCATTCGGCCTATGCATGCAACCAACCCTATAGCATGCACCGCTACCTCGACCAGAGTACGTTGTGGTACAGTTAAAAACGACAGTAAAGCATTAAGTTTATGGTATAGAACCGAGTCAGATTTAAAACATTAGCCTAAGATAGCATGCGCTACTTTCGCGACAAGATTACATTTTGGTACAGTAAATACAGTTAAGCCTACACTGCAGTTGGTACAATTTTCCCATGTTCCCCCTTATATTCCGATTTGAAATTTGGGCCTCTATCGCAGCCTGCAAGGGTGGCGCTCCAGCCCCCTCCCCTCCCAGGGCTCCGCGTGCCTCATTGGGGGCTCCCTCAGGTGGGGAAGTAGTCCCCCTCTAGTGATGGGCACCCCTTTCCCAGAGAGGTAGGCCCCGCAGAGCCAGTCGTGAGCTCAGTCCCTACCCCCTCCTGGACTGCCTCATCCTTGCACTGCTAGTCTTAGAGCAGCCTGTCAGGGCAGTTGAAATACAAATGAAAAGGCCTATAACATGCAACACTCCCATACCACAATATGATGTGATGTGATGTGGTATGTACAGGAAGGGATGTCCCAAGAGTATGTCTCCCCTCCCCCCTTCCTCCTTCCCCCTTATCCTAACAAAAATAGAATACTTCAATAGTTCAATTTACCAGAGATTTAGGTAATCAATCAAACATACTATACAATACATTGCAACCAATGTAAAACCCCATCCCCATTCCCGTTTTTACGAATGTAGAATAAGGTAGCCACTGTATATCTAAGTCTTTATGTTCTTTTAATCACTGCTGTTTCAGTTTCACCGTGTGAAATTCTTTCGCAGTTTTTATAGCCTGGGAAATGTTCTACTTTACTGCAATTAGTATACCCTTTTTTATAAGCAAAATAAGTAGGTAATGCACAATGCGCTAACAAATTCCTGCAGAATTATGAGTGAACATGTCCTAGATTTCAAACATGCTACACAAATGACTGGGACTTTGATGTATTACTTTTTTGTCCCTGGCACAATTTTTTGCGCGATCAAAATTTAAAATTTGTAAGAAGCTATTTTTTTTTTTTTGCAGCCAGGAAATTAACTTGTTTGAGTGATATAAAAAATGAGGATGAATAGACAAAATCCAGTTAATAGAAAATTAGCAACCATAATGACAAATTGGCTTATTCAAGGCGTTTAATGCAATGTTCCCCATTGAAATTTAATGATAAAGGTCACTGACTGTGGGAAATTGCTCCCTTTGTTAGTTTGTTTACAATCTGTTCTTGTTATAATGGTAATGTACTTTCTGCATGTGTTGTACTGTAATACCCTATGTTGATGGTTCCTTGTTTAAATGTTTGTCAAGTTACTATAGCAACATGTGTTAAGATTATACCGCTATGCATGATCTGTTGGGAGCATTTGGTGTCACTTTTTAGTTTCCATTCGGTGATCAATGTTTTGGTTTACAGTTGCACACATTGTATACGTTTGAGATTATATAGGCCAACATCAAAGGCATTAGTTGGTATGAAATATATGCATTAGACTTTTTAGAGTGAGAATCACAAATGTCCCTTGCATGAAAAGACTATCGTGTGTTAAACTGAGTAAAGTGTTAAATTTATCAAATTATTTGTAAGTTTTCCTATAAAATGTATTCAATTAGAATGGTCAATTTTATAACTAAAAGCTGTTATAAAATTCTAGAGATATCTGCAAATGTGTTAAAAATATTCATGTAAGGGCTACCTGAAAGAAATAATAATGTATAAAAAAGAAGGAATAAACCTCCAGGGTTAGGTTAGTATAGAATGATGATTGAATTCTTTGAAGTATGAAGCCAACAATTGTTAGCTGTATTCTATTCTTACATAGATCATGAATCTCTAAAGAACTCTTATATCAATAATGACTAAGATCATGTTTCTCTAATATGCTTTCATATCAATGATTAATTGCCAGTTTCATATGTCCTGAATTCTGTTGATCTTTCGATGTAATCTGTGTGATAGTTCATGTTTTGATTGATTTTTCTTTGTGTTCTATTTCTCTCCCTGTACTCTCAACCTACTTCTAATTTTCTGGTAACATCTTGAGCTTTCTTTCTTTTCATTTCACATTTCTCTTTTAATCTGCTAATTAATTCCTGACCTTGTCCGTTTCTTTTCATTCTCATTCTCTGTTTAATTTGTCCTGATTACAAAAAAATCTTGTTCATTCCATTCTTTAATTTCTTTTACTTTATGGTTCTCCTGAAATGTGATAATCTTCTTACGCATTGCCTTATGTGATTTGGTAATCTACCCACCCACTCACTAACGTGTTTCTCTACACACTATGCTCACAAAAATCAATACAAATCCTTTTCTATGTCCTAACACCTGTTGAATATTGTCCTTTATCATTTTCTCTATTGTGTTGTAACATCCGTTCCCCCACCTGTCTCATGCTATCCATGCCTTCCACATTCATGTCCAACATCCTTTTATTGCCCTTATTTCTACTATTCCACTCTTTTTTTTTCTCCACATTTCCATTCTGATACTTTGCTGAATCTTTCTCTATGTTTTTGTTCTTTCTTTCTTTTGCTAACCCCCATTCACTTTTTCTACATAATGTTAATTGTCTAACTTCCTTTTCCCTGCACGTCCACATCTTTTTTGATGTTTTTTTTCATGATTCTTTTCTTTTTGTTATTTAACTATTTTTATTCTTTCCTCACAACTTTTATTGTATCCATCTTTCTCTGTCCCTTTTTATTATGTTACATCTTTCCATCTTTCGCTCTTTCTCTGTCTCCTTTATAACCTTACATCTATCCTCTCTCTCCCTCTCTCTCTCCTTTTATAACCTTACATCTTTCCTCCTCTCTGCCTCTCTCTCTCCTTTTATAACCTTACATCTATCCTCTCTCTCTCCTTTTATAACCTTACATCTTTCCTCCTCTCTGCCTCTCTCTCTCCTTTTATAACCTTACATCTATCCTCTCTCTCTCCTTTTATAACCTTACATCTATCCTCCTCTCTGCACCCCTTATAACCCCACTCTCCGACTGTTCGTCCCTGCTTGGGTTGGCCAGGTACCAGTAAGTTGGATGATCTGACGGAGGCCACCAACAAGATGACCCTTGGGGAGTACAGCAAGAGCCATTGCGTACCCACGATGAGGACTCAGTCCCTTCAGGAGGAGCTGGAGAGGAGACCCAGCAAGCGCTACAATCTGGACAACTTCACTTTCCTCAAGGTCCTCGGTAAAGGCAGCTTTGGCAAGGTGAGATTGGTTCTCTAAACTTGACCTTGTTGATCTAGTAAAATCTGGTTAGGAAACTGGTTTATTTTTAGTGCTTTTAGGAGACCCATGAAGTTCTATAATCTGGACAACTTTTCAACCTATTATTCTGTGCTGTCATTCTAGGTCATGCTTGCAGAGCGCAAGGGAACCGATGAGGTGTATGCCATCAAGGTTCTGAAGAAGCACGCCATCATCCAGGACGATGATGTGGAGTGCACTATGACAGAGAAGCGAGTCCTGGTGCTGGCCAATAGACACCCTTTCCTCACATCACTACATTCCTGCTTCCAGACCAAGGTGAAGATCATACATTATTTAATTAACCCGTTCCCTACAAGTTTATGAAACCCCCATAGACTTTGTACACAACCCACTCGGTTCCCGTGGTCAAGGGGTTAATTGTGTTAATTGCAGTAGCGCCTCTAAGCACTATTATTATTACCCCAGTCAACGAATGCACACTGCAATCATTGCTGCACACAAAGTGCACATTTTCCACTCTCTATGGAGCACTCCTGCCAGTCCCCTGTTAGGCGCACACAGTGCCCATACTTCTGGGTCCCCATTTATACACCTGGGTAGTAAACAGCAATAGTGGATTAATTGTATTGCTGAAGGACAAATGCAACGGACAATACACTGGATTCGAACTCGGGAGCCCACTCATATATAAATATATTTTATTTTTTTTAGTTGCCATGACACGCTCGCAAAGTTGCAATATTTCCATTTATAGCTTTTGATATTTCTGAAATATCCAAAATCTCAGCTATCCAATGATATGTAAATGGTAATTGGTATCAGTCATGTCACAATTAACCAATTAGAGATTATCTGGTCGTCATAGAACACATATTATTTATAGACTCTAGCCTAAGATAGCTTGAACTCAGTCCTCAATGAGTTAATTTGTCTGTAGAGTACCAAATTATGATGTCACAGCTTTTCATTGCCATGTGTAATGGTTCTAAACAATGTCTGGCAAGCCAGAATTGTGTAACCTAGCCATTGCTGAGTAAGCAATCATCCACTATCAAAATCCCCAATCACTGGATACGTTGTTTAGAATCAGGTTTATCAAAAGAATGTGACATCATTGCTCAAGTTTTCTGTAATTATGTAGAGCTAGCCAGGATACTTTTCTTCCCAATAGTTTTCTTGAATGTTTCATTCATTTAGAAAGAACGCTTTTTAAAACAATATATGTGTTCCAAGGGAAACCCAGATTTTCTACCTGTATGTGTTTTCATGTGTAACAATAGCATACACATTTGAGATTCTTAATCAATCTCCTCTATATTTGAACCTTCCAGCAACAAAAAAATGTCTTTCTTTTCAATAATTGTTTGTCAAAGATTTGAGTGAAAAATGTGAAAATAAATTGTGAGTGTTTACACTTGGGTGGGGTATCTCTCAGAGGCTCCAGTCGGCCCAGTTGCAAACAACTGTGCAAACAGACCCGGCGTGATGCACTCGCAAAGTGTGCAGTCCCTCTGGGCCTGTTTGCATGAACAGCAGCAACGAGCACTTCTTTCCCTTTCAGAGTCCAATCACTGGACAGTTGCAATGACATTGTTTAAATGCTTCCAACATAGAACAAATATTCATCTGCAAAATCTACAATCTACCATGTCCTCATTTATGACAGATCATAATAAATTGATACAAAGTGTGTATTTGCCCATGCTCTTTTCTTAAATTTGTTATATTTGGACAGAATCGATCTGTTCTGTTTGTTAATGGAGTCTGTCAATAGAGGTATGTCTCCCATAGTATGCAGATTATGCTACAATACTAACATTTATCTCAATATACAAGAAATTTGATATATTCATAATTATGTACATTGTCTATTCTCCATTTAACAGGACCGATTATTTTTTGTTATGGAGTACGTCAATGGAGGTGATCTAATGTTCCAAATCCAGCGAGCCCGTAAATTCAACGAGCCTCGGGCCCGGTTTTACGCAGCGGAAGTCACGTTAGCACTCATGTTTCTACATCGGCATGGAGTCATATACAGGTAAATCTACTGTGAAGTACAAAGCTTGTATACTGCCACAGAATACAATACTATAAAGACTAGCAGCCCAACAACAAAAACTCTATGATGTTCTAACCATAGATAGGCTGCACAATTCCAAGTTCGACACAGGAGGAATGAGATACTATTAAAATCATGCAGATGAGGTGAAACGTTAAGAGTTTCTCATCTAAATGTGGGAATATGTTGGATTGGAAGAGAAAAAAAACATGCATCGCATTTGTGAGAAGCATGCGGTTAGAACAAAAAAAAGCCGAACAGAGCGCTTCCATGGTGGATAACTCAATAACATAAATGTTTGTGAAAGTAGCTTTCCCAAGGTAAAACTATTTTGAGATGGGGGGGATGTGGTTACTGCCACTCATACACACATTACCATACTGTTGTGTGGAGCAGACTGTACATCATAGAGCTGTATGCTACATGTATGTATAGACAATGCATGCTGGCAAGTACCAGAGGGCACTGTACTTGCCAACACATGCATTGTCTATGTACTCTGTGCTCCAAGGAAATTGTGGGAATTGTGTGTAAAGGGTCATACCCTAGTATTGCATAAAAGAATTTTATCACAAATTAAAGGGATCTATTAACATTGTCAAAATCCTCAAAACTTAATTAGAACTTGAGTGGTACTCGCATACCTCATTATTACTATTGAATACAAGCATGGAACAGCTTTCAGTTCTCCGAACTTTCATTATAAAGATATGTATGATTGAAGTGTTCAGATTTTAAATAATATATACTTATAAACATAACCAGCAAATGTACAAGCACCTATTTTAAATTCTTTTATCTTTTTACTCTCTTTAGGGATTTGAAGTTAGATAACATTCTACTGGACATGGACGGACACTGCAAGCTTGCTGACTTTGGTATGTGTAAGGAGGGCATTCTGGATGGACGCACAACAGCCACCTTCTGTGGTACGCCTGACTACATCGCGCCAGAGGTATGCTCATCTCTTGTGTATTGAACCCCTAACTTTGTAGGCACCATTTGTCTGTTTAATACATTGGGCAGGTGAAATTTAGTGGGAGTGTCGTTGTATATTGGTTCAAGCTTTCATGTATCAATTGGAAGGTCATGGGTTCGATTCCCAACTTCGCTTTATCCACATTTGCTGCTGTCAACCCAGGTGTAGTAAATGAGGAGGAATGCATTCTTTAAATGTTTGAGTGCCGCTCGAGTTAAGTAAACGTATTGCTATTATTAGTCTTCAAATTTGTAGTGGCGAAAACCAGAATTTAATAGCTAGAACATGGAAAAAACATTAAAGGATCTGTGGTATTTTATTGCCGAATTGAGCAATTAAAATGAAGAATTAATTACATTTTAATGGTCCAATTGTCAGTTTTATTTGCTAATGGACATGGGGCCAGTGCTATTTTTAAGTTCTAGGTATTTATGTGCTTATCTCAATGTTAGGACATTGCTGAGGGCATTTGGCTGTGTAATGCTTAGTTACTGGTAACGGCCTAGTCGGGGAAACATGTAGTTGTTTTTCTTACTTTGTTTATTTCCTTTATATTACAATTACCATGTCACACTTCTCCTATGTATTGGTGTGTAATAGGTGTGCTCATCCACAAGATGATGTGTGGATGGCTACCATTTTACAGACAATACCGCAATATTTAGAGCGGATAATTTATTTCATTTCGTTGTTGATTTGACTAGATTCTCCAAGAGCTGGACTACGGCCCTTCAGTTGACTGGTGGGCGCTAGGTGTGCTTATGTATGAGATGATGGCTGGCCAACCACCATTCGAAGCAGACAACGAAGACGACCTCTTTGACTCAATTCTCCATGACGACGTCCTCTACCCTGTATGGCTTAGCAAAGAAGCCACATCTATTCTTAAAGCTGTGAGTCTCAAATAAATCATCAGAATCGTCAAATCTTTTGATGCTCTTAACCATGAAGGGCTCAGTTGGGAAGCCATATCTTTTCTTAAAATTTGGAAGTTCTCTTGCGAATCTTGTTTAATTGCAAATCATGTGAGGCCCATTTAAGTCTCTGCAAAGAAATCTCACAAATAAATAGTTTTAAACTATAGATGCCATGTACCTTCAAATTGAGTTTTAAACCAGTTATTGTTTCTCCCTTCAAATCTTGAAGATTAGGGTGGGTCTTCTGACATAATTTACAATGTAATGCGTACGAGTTTCATACCAATAGACTAGTTACATGGTACAGTGGTCTTTGAGTAATGGGCTATCTTAAAAGGGTACTCCTGTTAAATGGGTTAACAAATGCTCGGTGAAAGCCTTCACAATTAAGAGGAGATCACTGTACATTCAAACCGTCTGTACAGACGACTTAATAGTTTTCTTAATTGTGTGGTCTAGACAGGATTGACTGTATATCACTATTTATGGACATTTTATATGGACAACCTTTTTTAAAGCCATTAGTTATTTTGTTAAAAGCTGTTACTATTCACTTTTCATACATTTGCTGTCGCTACATAGGGCAATCCTTAGACAAGCTTTACAGGTAATTTTTTTCACTAGGTTATTGACTAGGAATTAAATGAGCAGCCAAACCTGTCTTAGCCACCACCTGTCTTTAGCAGCCAACCTGCCTTTAGTGGCCACAAGAATTTACCCCCTGAAGAGAAAAACAAATGTTGTGGAACCTGTTTATAGAGATCACCTTACTATAGTTGCCACATTTCGTGTTTCCCTTGAGTGGTCACTGTACACAGGTTTGACTGTATGATGAAGCTATTCTATTGGCTTCAGAATCCCTACAAGTTCTATGTTGCTTGCAAATCTTTTGATGCCCGTAACCCTGTAAAGCTCAGCAAGTATAAGTTTGTTGCAATTAATCAATTTGTTGGCAAATCCCTGCAAATCCTGTGTTTGTCACAAACAGTCAATGACCTTGCTAGGCTAAGTATTGAAGCCATTTCTTTTCTTAAAGCTGTTAAGTTAATGTATAACTTCTGGCTAATCTCTGCAAATCTTATGATTATATGATGACTTATAAATAGATTCATTTCCAGATTTACGTTCCCGTATTTAGGGTCGTCTATAGTTCATAACGAACAAAAAACAAATTGTATAATATGCCACATGTTTTTGTTTGTACATATGGAAACTTATTTTGTCCACATTTTTACAACGAAGAACCCCAGAAAGCTTTTGCATTGAGTCACAAGGAGAATTGTTATCCATTCTTCTGTTCTTGTTTATTAGAAAAAAAATTATAGGGATGTTAGATTACATACTTGTTTTATGTTCCTACTTGTATGTGATTGCTTTGCCTTCAATTCCTTTCTCATGATTTGATATGTCTATTTTGTTCTTCGTTCATGACCAAGAACCACAGCAACGTCTAGGCAGGGAGGATAGAGGGCATTTCTATCACACTCCTTTGTTAGAGACATTATATTGCTTACACTTGTTTTATGTTCGTTCTAGTATTTGATAGTTTTTCTTTAAATTTCTTTCTCATGCTTGTAACTGTCTATTTTGTGCTTAGTTCATGACCAAGAACCCCAGCAAGCGTCTAGGCTGCATGGAGGCGCAGGGAGGAGAGATGGCCATCCTATCACACTCCTTCTTCAGGGAAATTGGCTGGCAGGATCTAGAAGAACTCAAAGTAGAACCCCCCTTCAAACCCAAAATTGTAAGTACCACCCTTCATTGCCATGGACAAATGGGGATCATGCTTTATAGTGATTCAGTCGAATTCAGTCAGATTCAGTCTAATTCAACCATAATCACTCGGAGCTTTTATGTTGTTTGGCTTATGGTTACAGCAGAATGAAATGGTTTTGGATTTGTTTTATGTCTTCCTAAGTATGGAGATATTTGTGATTGTATTTAAAAGCATCTGGAACACTTTTTGATTGTAGTCAAAATTGATCGGCAGTAGGTGATAAAATCTGACATAAATTGTTTTTCCCCACAAGGTAAACAGTATTCTTTTTCTATAAAACTATCACACATCATTCAGAAGAAACTTACAATGATATTGGAATATGATTGAAGTCTCAAGTATCACTTTTGGAAAAACCATATGAAGTTAATGGATCACTTTATGTCGGGCCACCTGTAAACACAAAGGACAAACGCCCCTCCCCCCTCTTCATGCCCCAAATTGTCATTACCATGCTTCAATACCATGAGAAAAATGGATCTTGCTTTAATGCAGGCTACCTTTAAATCATTTTTTTTTAAATGCCACCCCCACCCCCCCCCCCCTTCAAACCCCAAAGTTGTAAGTACTACACTACTATTCAGTATGCGAACAATTTAGTTTTGATATTGTGTTTTATAGATGTATATTCCTTTCATGGCAGATTAGGGACATACTGGCCAGGTTGTGTCCTGTACACCAGCCTGCACATTTCATAAACCAATTTTCTTCCCATTGTCCAGCTTGACCCATTACCCAAGTTCAACTTTAAGTTAATTTCATTACCTCACAACAAAAAAACAATTGATACATGTGAATGGAGTGTGAACGCTAATAGAACAGAGTGAATAATAATTGAAATGTACTGACAAAGGAGTATGGTAATGAGGCGACCTTCAGAAAGCAAGGCTTGTAAGATAAAGGTCACCTTGACAACTCTTAACTTAAGAATACAAACTTGTAGCATAACACATTTGAGTCATAATAAAAAATAATGCATGGTGCAAAAAACACAACATATTCCAGGAATGTATATGAAAGTGGAGGGAGAGAACGAAATAGAGAGAAAGAGGGGAAGAGAGTAGGGGAAGAGAGTAGGGGAAGAGCTAAAGGAGAGAAAGAAAGAGGCGAGAGAGTAAACATACAGTGAACAAGACTAAAGAGGAAAGATTGAAGCTGGACATACGGTTACGGGAACAATACAACAGAAATAATGACAAATCACCAGTTAGCTAACGATGTCATACATACTACCCCCTTAAAAAGACAAAATATCCTTATTCCATGGTTCTATGTTCACTCTTGTTTTTCCCTGTCTTTTTCCCATGTACAGAAAACCAAGAAGGACTGGAACAACTTTGACACGGACTTCACGCGGGAGGAACCCAAGCTGACGCCGATCACGGGCAAGATTGTTGACTCCATCAACCAGAACGAATTTGGTGGCTTCACGTACACGCGTCCCTTAGAAGGCGAATGTCCCCCGCCCACCACCGCGACCACCACGACCGACATCGACTAGTGATGCCAGTCCAAGACATGGAGAGAGACAGACAGAGAGAGGAGAGAGAAACAAACAATGTCAAGAGCTATTGTTACTGAGTTTTGAAAGAGACAAGAGTCGCCAAAGGATGGGGAGCTTTCTGGATATGGAGAGGTTTGGGAAGGATACAGTTGGAACATGTTTGCTGGAAATTATGAATTCAGGGGAAGGAAGGAAAATGTGTCTTGTTGACTGGATTATGCAATATTCATCTTATTAAAAGAGGAGCTTGGATTGAAAACACTGAAGGTTTGTAGACAGGAGGAGATCTTCTTAACTGCAGTGGTATCTTCTGATGGAATATCCAATCTGGCTCTCTCTGAACAAGGGGAGGGAAGTGGCTGATTTCTTTGACACTACAAATTATCAGATTGGGATGGTACACTATCGGAAATTAGTGATCCAGATGGAAAAGTATGGAGAGGGTGCTCTGGAAGGTGATGGTTTCCATCTGACGTGGTACCTGCTGATCCAAACTTATATTTGTAGCAGTGGATTTCTTTATGGCGTGTCATGTGCAATGTGCATTGATCGAGGAAGCAGTTCGTCGGCTGGTTGAATATTTTCATTCCTTTTTTTTTCTTTAAAAGCAGTGCTTACTTAAAGGCTTATGGTCTTTAGTCATGAATCTATCAGGACTCATTTGCCTGTTAAGAGACAACAATATGTTCTTTCAATTACTACTATGATTGTGCAGAATTCAGCATACCCATGCATCTACTGGACTATATATTTTTTTCTATATGCAAGGTGTTTAATTTTCTTTTCTCTCTATCTTTGTTTATTTTGTGAAGTGTGTTCTATTATTATGATGTAAAAATCGTATGTGAACACACTATTTCAGGCCAAAGGTATGTGTATGAAATCAGTTTACTGCTATGATATTTGTGGTTCTGTACATTTCGCTGTCAAAATGTACATTTTTGTGTCTAGAGATGGATATAGCCAAACAAGAAAGTCATATTTTGCTATAAAAATGACATGTGTTTAGCAGTGTTATATGAGATTCATGCCATTGCTGAAAACAGATGTGACAAAGTAGATTATAATGGCCACGGTGGTTATTTTTCATTCACCAAACTCCTTTCTTCCATCACAAAGGAACATTTTATGAATAAGTAATGACCCAGTATAAGCATAATTCTGATGGGGAAATCAAAGAATAGATATTCATCAATATCTATGTAGTATGTTCCCAATCAAGTCATAAGGCCAAATATAATGCACTTATTGTAATATTATCTTTGAATGCAGTCGGATATTCATCCAGAATTTTGCCAATGAAACTTTTGAACAACTCCCTGAACAACTCTCTTTCTAAAAGAGTAAATCTTTTCTTCATGTGCAATCACACGAGAGGTTGTGTTCTTTTGTTAACAACTCTTTTTTAAAGACTTCAACGATTATTGAAGTTTGCATAAAACTTGCCAATGTTTTGAAAGCAGCATCTGTTTTTTGGGGTCCTGATATTTATTCCTACCCCTCTTTTGTAAAACATGAGCACACACCTTTCCTTCTGTCCATTCTCAATACCCTTTCTTGAGAGAGAATTAGAATGTATGTAGTTGGGCAAAAAGCAGAATAGAATGGGGATCTTCTTAGAAATCTGCTTTGCCATACTTTCAAAGTAAAGTGACTTTTTATATGTATGTGCTTCTCATTTTGTAGTAACATGTCTTACTTTGGTCTACAATTTACAACAGTTTACTCCTTATCTTGCAATATTTCTGCCATGTAAGTATGATTATGAAAATAATTATGAAAAATATGTTCATGTTTTGTTACAAATATGCTGTAACAAGTTATTATCAAAGATATTTCCTCCCTCTTTTTAATTGTTGGACCCATTTAACTTGTTGCCTACGGGTACCCGGTGGTTCCTGTGTTAACTCTATGGGGATTGCAATATCTAGTAGGGAACCGGTTAAATTTATCCACAGCCTTTAAAGTACGTTCCTTGGTCTGGATTATACTGACTTGTAATATCATGTCACAAATTCTAAATCGAGCTGCATTTGTACATGGCGGTGCAGTCCTTACGATATGAACTTATCGATCCCTCTCAAAATTGATTCTTTACTCACAAATCAGTACACAGACCTTGACAGTTTGACTATCACATGACGTAAATGATATTCATGTGCCTGTTTGTGTGAGTGTGGGTGTATGTATATGTATGTGTGTGTGTGTATGTGCTTGTGTGCGTGTGTGTGTGTGTGCGCGCATGGATGCATGTGTGTGTCTGTGAGTAAGTGCATGTTAGTTATAGCATGTACTTCTGAGGTGGTTGTAATCTGCGTTATATGCATACTCTGAATTTTGAAGATTTGTCATGGTCATACATTTGTCAAAGATTCCATTTCTCTTGACAACCTGTGGTCCAGTTCAAAGGGATCTGCAATACTCAGCCTGTATAAATTCAAGAAGCACTTTTGTCTAAGAGTGCCTTGGCTATTTATTCATGTTCAACCAACTTCTTGTGTTGTTTTCCTTTCATCGATGGGTAGCAAAGGCAGACTCATAGTCGGCCTTTTTAATGAGATTTACACATTTCATTTTATCATAGTGGAGGAAATAATAATATTATTCTATGGACATCTGTTTGTGCATATGAAGGAAGGGAAAATACCTAATATGAAATCAATATTTGAGACGAGTCTTTATTTCTTGAAATACAGGTTCTCAATGTTATATTTTGAAGAACATGTACCAAGTGTTCACTAAAGCGGAATTGAGGCACAAGGAAATATCCACATACAGTTTGTCGCACAAAACGAGCCATTTATCTATAGAATGACTGCTCCTACAGTACCAGGGCTCCGCACTAACTTCTTTTTTGCTGATGGCCCAAAACAAACAAGTGAACTGGCCCCCAAATTACCTATTTTGTATATTGTCTCTTATTCAAAATCTCACTCCCTTTAATAGTGATTAAAACCCAACAATTAGGAATGAGGCTTGACGTACAAGAACCTATTTGTTCATGTCGTCATGGTTAGTTTGAAAATCGAGATGGCCGATTGGGCTACTACAATATGACTTTCATTATTTTGTCTGGCCCCGAAGAAGAGTGTTACTGGCCCTGGACTAGTGGGTCAGAAGGCCAGCCAGCCTGTGTTAGCGTGGAGCCCTGCATACACAGATCCAGGAACTTTGTATCCTTTCTTGAGATTGTGTTTCATAGTTGTCATCCATTAAGGGACTGTGACTCGACAAATAACTGCACTGGTACTATTTGTTGGGAGCGAGATGAACGTAGAACAGAGACGAAGGAAGCGACGAGACGAGACAAAACTTTTCTCTTTTATGTAAGACGAGCTAGGAAGGAGAGTATTTTAAAACAGATATGGTGTAAAATGATTGTACATATGTAACTCTAAGAGGCACCATCGTGACTACATAATAAGTATGCCAATTTGTATATAGCATCATAATATATAAATATATATATATGATTATAAATCTATGAATATAAAGTTATCATTTCATTCAGAAGTAGTACATGACATGAAAAAAATGACTTGTCTTTGTGTTGACTGTGGATTATTTATTGGGGAATTAGGACTTGTAGGAATGCATTATCTGTGTGTAACTACTCTGTGTAACGTGTTATGGCAGTCAAATTGACAACCTTTTCTTGCCATTTGAGATTTCATGTCCAATCATTTTCAATCTTCATTTTGTGTTTTCCAACCGTTCTGTTCACTTGTGTTCTTTCTTATTTCCCCTTTTGTTTGTGTAAATATGTATGTCTGACCCACAACAGCAACTCAACTTGTTGCAATATTAGATGTATTAGACAACTAAAGCAGTTATTAATGTGTGCCAATTACTATCCACCATCTCTCTTTACATACTAAAAGCATTCAAGCGCTATAGACAATCAGCATTCTTACCGTGAAATGATGCAAAGGAGATTACACGACCACCATGTTTGATGCTTGCCAAGTTATAAAGTGTGTGCATGATGTTTTGTAATATTAAAAGGGTGGGTTTTTAAGGGGTTTAGGGTATAAATGTATATTACAAACTTAATGTTTTTGTTTTTTGGTATTGAAATAATAATATAATGATAAGTATTACAAGGATAAAAATAGTCATATTGAAGATGATAAGTATATGTGCTAATTTCATCTGTAAATAGATGTGAAGTACATTGTAAGATGAAAACCTGTATTACTATACCCACCATCAGTGTGATTATGACAGTATCAACTTAACTTCGGTAGACTTTTCACAGGTTAGGGGAATAAATGGTCTATGTTATTGTATATGAAATGTACATTGAAGTTTGTATCGGCTGAAAAATGCTGACCAAGGACTCATTGTATAAAACTTGTTCAATTGTTGTAGATGTCCAGTTATTGTAACTGACATGGCAACAGCCTTAATGCTCTGTTCTGAATGCTGTTGCAATGGTAGTTACAATTATTGAACATTAACAACCGACGGAAAATTTGTATGAATCAGGGCCCTAGTTTGCTATTACATTTTATGACGTGCTTTAGTACACTGAATGAAGTTCAGTGGCTTAGATAATAGTAAGTCACTAATGCTCCGGTTCTTTCCAGTATTTCCAGAGAAATTTGACAAAGCTTCTAATATTTCTTATTCTCTAAAGAGTAATCAGGAAATTTGAAATAACATATTATTTTAGGTTGACTTAACACTTAACTCCTTGATTTGTATAAATATGTATTGTTTTAAATAA
Organism: Echinarachnius parma; assembly: GCA_037951105.1. Taxonomy (NCBI): domain Eukaryota; kingdom Metazoa; phylum Echinodermata; class Echinoidea; order Clypeasteroida; family Echinarachniidae; genus Echinarachnius; species Echinarachnius parma. The sequence continues at coordinate 75,295 of JBAMJV010005927.1, forward strand.
ATAAATTAAATTTGATATTTTTAATACAACAAATTCAAATTGAAATTAATAAATGAATGATTAGGACCTTTTATTACTCAAAGTCATTATGTTGCCTTTTAGAGGATGTACTGAAAAATTGTTGGCAATATTGGAATAACAGTAATTGATGTAACCAATTTGATTTTTTTTTGGCATTAAATGTACTTGATATGCCCATTTATGTAAGTATTTAAAAATGAAGAGTTGATATTCACTTATCTCATTGTGTGCAATTAAAAACTAACATATTTTTAATGTTTGGAAAAAATCTCTAAGATTTCGCTTTTACAAACTCTCCTCTTTTTTAATATTCTTGATAATATACTTTTAATACCAGATTTTGTGTATGTTGTGAAGTGTTTTGGAATGTTCAGAAATAATCATTTAGGATTTTCTATTGGATTTGCAAGGTAGTTTTTCCCCTATTTCTACATAAACTTATGTATGCCATGTCCCCATTTGTCTTTTGCTTGATGCCATTATGAGTGTGTCTTTGTTGTTTGTCTTATGTCACTATAATTTTCTTTTGTACACAAAGTTCTTGGATGCTATTAGAAAATCATCGAAAGCATTTTCCTATGTTTTTTTTCTTTGTCCATTGGTGCAATTTTATCTTGGTTTATATTGAAAAGGAAATTGGATGTGAATAATTGTGATTTTAAACTAAAATGGTGCGGATGGACAGCAGGTAGAGATGACATGACGAGGTTAAATGTCTTTCGCAGCAATTTTTAAAACCATATTCTCACTTGTTTGTTTGTTTTCTCGTTTAACATGTCCTAAGATGTTGTACAAGCCATACAATAATGTGTGATTCTGCAATTTGCTATACAATGAAAGGTTATTGACAATATAGCAGCAGAAAAAGCTAAGCATTGTATTATGTAGTTTTAAATTGTCCGGTTTTTCATGTTTGTGACTAACTGACTATAATTATGATCATATTTGAATATCAATCAATTGTAATGTGTGTTTACAAATACTATTCGCAAGGAATAGAGGATATTCATTTCCTTTGAAGGGTCATAAATGCCAGGTTTGATTCAGGTTTACTTCTGTAACAATTTCATGAAAATATTTGTTTTATCCTCGGGACACTAAAAATAATTTAAATGGCAGAGGAACTTAATTATTGAAGCAGGTATGTCACTTTCATGAAAAGGTAATTAATTAATATTTTGGATTAATGTCAGAGTCAGGCCAAGGGGGTGTTTCACAAATATTCCCAAGTTGAACCTAACTTTAAGTTGGACTTAAACATTATGGAAAGCCTTTTGTAACCTTGAAATAAAAACATATTCAAAAGCAAAAAATGCAAGTATTTGAAACTTCCAACAAAAATTTATATCAATTATTTCAAGGCTCCTTGATAATAACAAAATTAACTGATTTTATCGAAAAGAACTGTTCCAACAATACAAAATTTTTAAAAAAATAACGGCTTACCATAATAGTTAGGTCCAACTTAGAGATAAGTTCAACTTTGAATCTTTGTGAAACAACCCCCAGAAAGATTTAATAGGGCTATGATGCACTGTCATCGGAAACAAATGAGCAATTGTCTATAAAAAATAAAATATTTATTTGACTGATAGGTACATCTCGTTACAGAATTCAAAAACATCATTTTCATTTTTAGCTCATTCTTAATCTTAAGATAATTGTTTAGTAGTCACATTACATTGTGGAAAGTGAGAATCCCAACAAATCACATTTTATCTTTGATAACATTTGAACCAATTTTATTGAAAGCAGTCATTTATTTGTCTGTATTCCTTTAACCCTTTCCTGGCTAATTAAAACAATTGACGTTTTGTATTTTATGTTTGGGTTGTGTGTATCTACGCTGATTTTTTTACCATTGTCTGTACTTCAACTCTGTTTAACTTTATTATTATTATCAAGAGGCTGCTAGTTATCAACTCGTTTCTTTTTTAAAAGAATAACTGTGCAATCAAATTTCATGGATTAAATTGTGAACTATTTCAATACTTTCTGTTATTTTTTATCCAGTACATTGTTAGATAATTGTGTATGTAGATAGAGCATTGCCATAAATATAGCAGTCATTTTTTTTACAAAGCATCACATATTTCCTATTCTCTGTAGATTCTACTATGTTATTATGTTATGGTCGACATACAGTAGTGTAATTGGGCCAGTTTGGAGAGTGCTATTGTTTCTTATTGTTGTGAATCAACTTACAACGTATTGCTATGTGTCGTTTGACGGGACGGAAAATTACCTGCAAAATAAACGTCTTACTTAAGATGAGGCAATAAGAGAGCAATGGAGCACTGTAAGTGCAACTTTCTTTTTAGAGGCTGAAGTAAGGTGAACACCGAGTATGGTGTACATGAAATGCGCTAGGAAATATGTAATGTAGCAGAGGGGATGATATGCAATACGGCGTTTGCCAGATTCTAGGGATAGGATTCAGAGCCATTTGGTCTACAGCCCGTTCGTCTAAAGTCTAACCCCATTTGGTCTACTCCCCGTTCATCTATTGCCCATGTGGTCTACATATCACTTTGTCTACTAAACCATCACTCGTCTAATAATCGGTCCAGATTATTTTGTTCATTAAACTCACTTTTTCTAATTAGTCTAATAACCATTTTGTCTACCAACATTTGGTGTAACGTTCTCTAATGACTCTAGCACTATTCCCAACCTATACACTGGATGCAGGATATATACCCATTAGACCGAGTGGAATAATAGTTAATGTAGCTGTTAGACGAACTGGCACTTGGACAAAGTGATTGTTAGACAAAAATGGTTCTTGGACCATATGACTATGGCCGAACTAGATGTAAGCCCAAGCTTGGTTTAGACAAACCGTTTGTAGACTGTATGTGTTCGATTTTACCATGGGTAGGGGAGGGTGATGCAGGTGTCAAACATACCTCAAAATGTTGAGTGGATTTTACCACTCAAGCTGTAGGGGAGAATTCCGACTCACTTTCTATAGTAAGAATGCTCTGTAGAAATGATGCAACATATTCAATTTAGCACTTTATCGCAGGTAAAACCTGGTTAGATACAGTACATCGTAGTTATCAATGCAGGTAAAACATGGCTAGATACAGTACATCGTAGTTATCAATGTAGTATGTAGGATTGTTAATGACAATGAAAAGTGATTTAGAAACAAAATAATTATGTAAGATCATCATGGTTGACAAGAAATTTAAAGAACTTTTTTATGTGAATTAAGTGTTTGTGCTATAAATTATATCAAGTGTGTAAATACATCAACATTTTTGAGAGAGATATTGTGTATTGTCCAGTCAATTCAGATATTGTGTGATTAACAAAATATAATGAACTATTATTGTGATTCATCACGTTTTTTTTGTCAACTACCGGTATGTTCCCTTCTCAAGCCATCACATGAAATTCATTATCCTGCATCTGGAATTGGGTTTATCCAAAGATTAGGAGAGAAAGGGCAGCCCCCCTTCTTCACTATTCTTTCCGTTGTTAGCATTGATGTGGCTAATTAAAAATGTATCATAACCCTGGGCTCTTTAGATGTACGCAGTGATATATATGTATATGTATATATAAACAATGGGATACGAATATGTCATATACATACTTATTTTGTAACTCCGATCTGGTTTCCCCTTTTTCTGTTTTTTCTGTTGTTTTTTAAATCACAAAGACTTCGGACTTGACATTTTTGCCTTAGTGGATGATATGTTACTATTGACTTGTATGCAGTTAGAACCTTGTGTGCTGGTGACTAGACGAAAGACAGTCTTATCCTTTTAAGTGTACAAATGAACTTTGACAACAACAAAATCATGTTTCTGAGAAGGAAAACAAGCCATAATATAGTATATGAAAAAAATAAATAACACTGTCAGAAGTCCTTGCATTTGTTGTACATGTATTGTAGTTTTATGAGAAAAGAAAAAGAAATAAAACAGTTGTTGCACATCTGTACAAATTATACATGTAATTTGAGTCTTATGGTTTTCTTTTGTGTGAATCTCTTGTGACAAATGGGGATGCCTGCCCAACAAACATACTAAACGTTAATAAAAAAAACATGCAATCTATAGCTGAGCTATAGGCAGTTTAGCATTTCTCAATATCAGTGCAATCATATACTTCATACATTATAAAAAACATACACAGAGCACACATACATGCGTGCACACACACGCACTTGTATGCCCTGTCAAACAGGGATATGGTCATAACCATCGATATAAAAATACTGGATATAGCAACAGCGCCCTCATCATTAAGCCAGCGATAGTGTGAAAAAGTACTCCAAATACAAAAACCATGATCGCTCGCGTGAATCAATTTATGGGAATGAATAGAAGCACCTTTTGTATTTGGTCACTTGGGTGGACTTTAGGATACTTGCCGCGGCTTCAACGTCACTCATTCGGCATTGTTCAGCGTGCTATATCCAGTATGTATATCGATGGTCATAACACCTTCAAATGGGGATATGCCACTTTTGTAGGTGTATCCCCGGTTTGCCAGTGTGTATACAAGCAGATACATGTACAGTGAAACCTCATTATAACAAGCACTTTGGGTCCATTGAATTTACCTTGTTATATCAGATTTCTAGTTTCAGGGCTTTAAAATAATAAAATACATAAAACCTGAACCTATATAATTTACCTACCTTGTTATAAAGAGATTCCACCGTGTGCCCAATTGCCTGTTCACACAAGCACACCACACACACACACTTCATTCACCCGTGTTGTCTGAAAATCGGTAATACGGGCAAGTAACATAGCACTCTACAGGGCTGTTCGGAAAACCGTTTCCCCAATTGAATGTCCTTGCAGGAACGCACACACACACAGTGTACAGACTTGGGGACATTTTAAATTTAAGTGGATGATTGTGGACACCATTAGATACCTTACAGTGTAGGTGTATGTCCATACACACCTCATTTACCACATGTGTGGGTAGTTACACTACAGAATGGCAAGATATAGAGACTGGGGATATCCCCAGTTCACAAATATCCCCTCTTCGTCTTTTGAAAATATGCAAATGTCCCTGGAAGGCGGAGTTCAATACTACACATGCACGCACACACATACATTCATGCAATTCTACATGTACAACATGTTTATGCCTACAAAGAATTATGTTTGCTACACAACTACAGTCACTATACAACAAACACATCAACTTTAACTTACAAAACAATAATAAATGTTCAAACCATGAGAAATGTTAGGTTCATTATTTCTTTTGACACATATATTGTTGATGATCTTAATGCTCTTACATCAAGCAAGACATTAACAATGTCATTGCATCTTAATAAGCAGTCAGTTGCCAATATATTTATGAAATACATAATCACACGATGGAACCAGTACAAATTGTTTAATATAAACATATTCAACCTGTAATTTGTTTTTGTTTTTACAACAGATAGTATCGATAAACTATATCAGTTATTGTTAAACAATAAGTAAATTAATTTTGTGACCAGGGTTTTACAGGCTAAAGCCTTTCATCAAAGCAGATTTGTTATTATTAAAGCCCGACAGAATGAACAATGAAACATGTATCGCAGCGGCAGGGGAACTAGGCCACCTACATGTATGCAAACATTAAAAGCAAACAGATTGCAAGGAATCGAGACCATGAAATCATTACCTTTCCACCTGATAGTACTTACATAACAACAGCAAGCCAAAGCATTAAGCGAGTATGGTTCGTGCTAACCGTAGATTGGAATAAATGTCAGGTGGCAGAGTTCCCCAGCCACTATGGGACATGTCAAGGGTCAAAATCAATATGACACTAGCCTTCGTCGGAGATTTCAGGATCTTGAAGGGAAAAGGTTACGAGAAAATTTAAGCATGACCTCTTACATGTATCATATAATAAGAACCAAGGTGAGGGGAGGGGGATAATAAAGAGGCCAAATTTGAGACATATGGACTGGAAGTTGTCGTTTTTTTCACCGATGCCAGCGCAAGCACATTTTGTGCACCATCTTCATACCTGGGATGCATTCCTTCCAAGAGGAGAAGATCATTCACATAATGGCTTTCACCTACTTTCTTTCTCCTTTGGTTTAATATTATACAGTGGAACCGCGTTAAAACAAAACCCTCTTTATAACAAGAGGGATTTTACTGGTATTAGCTTTTTATATTCTTGTGTAAAGAGCTCTTTATGTTCTTTTGTTTTAACCCTGATTTAACAAGCTACCTGAAATTGTATGTTCCCAAGCTCCTCGTTATAACGAGGTTCCACTGTATGTATTATGTCATTCATGATTCATCTGTCAGCACTACTATCACTCCCATGTTCATATCCAGCTTCTTCTTTTTCTTCTTTCTCCTCTTCCTCACTTCCCTCCTCCTCCTCCTCCTCCTCCCCAGAGCTATCAGAGTAGAAATATGTGACCGTGGGCCTATTGGTGTTAACAAAGAGATCGTCATCATTGTCTTCACTACTGTAATCATTTTCACTGTCATCATCTAGATGGTTGTGGCTTTCTGTGTCGTTGCCATTGTGGACTCCATTATTGGCAGCGTTGTGGTCTTTCGAGTTGCTGATGTTGTCTTGGTGGTTGTGGCTTTCTGTGCTGCTGACTTCATCTGAAATGGCTGCATCCTGTAGGTTCCTGGTTAGTTCCTCTATCCTGTTGTCACCAACAAATCCCTCTGGCCTGAAAGGGCAATACAAAATACAAAGAGCATGTACAATACATAAACTTGTAATCAAGAGCGATACAATTTCAAGGATGCCAGTGGCAAATGGCTCCAGGGCCTGAAATTTTGTGGAGACTCAAAATAATGCGCGCGAAGCGCACATCTCAAGCGCGAAGTCCCTTTAGCCGGGGTTAGTGCTGTAACCGATCATCGGATCGGCATGCCGATCACGATCCGATCATACATGATCGGACCGTTTTTGCCGATTTCCGATCATGCAGAAAAAGTCGGAAGATCGGATCGGCAAAAAAAAAAAAAAAAAAAAAAAAAATCCGTTTTTTTTTCTTTGGAAAATGATCCCAAAAAACATATTTTGGAAATATAAATGAATACATATATCCATATTAATAAGCCCAAGGTAATCTTGTATGGGTATGCTTTCATTTAAAACTGATTACCTCTCCTTTTACAAAATTATTCGCGCCGATTTTGAGCTTAGTCCCATGTGTTTCTGAAACTGAAAGGTTACGCCAAATTAATCACATGGGACTAAGCTCAAAATCGGCGTGAGTAATTTTGTAAAAGAAGAGGTAATCAGTTTGAAATGAAAGCATACCCGTAAAAGATTACCTTGGGCTTATTAATATGGATATATGTTGCTTTGGTATTCATTTATATTCCCAAATTGTGTTTTTTGGGGATCATTTTCCAATTTCGATTTCCGATTTCGAAGATCGATAAAATTTGCCGATCCGATCAAACGATCCGATCATCAAGGTCAGTTACAGCACTAGCCGGGGTCCAGGGCCCGCTTTAGGACCCTGGAAGCTCTGGGGTTCCAGATGCTCTCTGGTGCAATCTGAGCCTCTTTTGGGGATCATATCCCCTAAAAAAAATATTAAAAATTAATTAATTAATTAATTTTAAAAAATTAAAAAATTAAAATAAAAATTTAAAAATCATGTTTGTTTGTTTTGTTTTTATCCAGAATTTTTGTCAAAAAAACGGGAAAGCCGGATAGCCGGAACTCTGGCATCCCTGTTAACAATGCAATGTATGAAATGAGAAGAAAAGCCCTGCTTTATGATTTGATTGATTATCCCTTATTTTGTGTCATTAATCAATTTACCAGGATTGTAAATTGCAGGTTAAATTTGTTTTGAAATACATTCCACCCCAGAAAGACATTTTTTTTTTTTTATCCAGAATTTTTGTCAAAAAAACGGTAAAGCCGGATAGCCGGAACTCTGGCATCCCTGTTAATAATGCAATGTATGAAATGAGAAGAAAAGCCCTGCTTTATGATATGATTGATTATCCCTTATTTTGTGTCATTAATCAATTTACCAGGATTGTAAATTGCAGGTTAAATTTGTTTTGAAATACATTCCGCCCCAGAAAGACATTTATGAGCATCTAACCTGAACTCTTTTTACTCACTTAGCAGAGCAGTGGTTATCAATGATAGGTAGAGGTGGCAGATTAAATACAATTCTCTCACAAGTGCTTAACACTGATTTCCCTATCTGTCATACATTACAAAATTAAATTGTTTGCCTTGTGGCCCAGTCTGGCAAGCAAAACAAAATAGTTCAAACTCTAGCAGCTCAAAACCTGAATCTCGTGGCTCTAAACAAAGAAAAACATTAAATTTATGTCACATTTGGGCCAGTGGAATTTAGCATCAATGATTCATGCTGGTGGCTTGAAGCTATTTTGTAGTGGCCCCGGACCAGCAGGCCTGTGCTAATTTCAAGCACTGTATGACATACCATAGTTTTTCTTCCTTGATGTATTTGACCTGCTTTGGGTAGAGGATGGCAACAATTTCTCCCTTCACCTTGTCCCCTTCTGTTATCGGATCTGCCAACACATAGTCTCCTGGTGAAAACAATTAACACAATACACACATAATTAAAAGCAAAATATTAACAAACATTTATTTTCACAACTGTCGCATGTTCACAACTTAAATGTCATGACATTATTTTTGGGTAAAATCAACCTGATTTAATTCAAATCAATACTCTATAATACTCTATGATTTCGTTTTCGTCTTTGCAGTGGAAACTCATTACAAAGAGCTCTAATCTGCTCCAATCTAACAAAGCTCTCTTATAACAAGGTGATTTTCATGGTCCCAACTACCAAGCTCCTCATTTTAACATGGTTCCACTGTATTAATGTTCCATTTGAATTAAATAAATAGAAGGATATTTGTTTACACCTGAAAAGAAAGAAAAAAAACCCAGATATGGTAGTCATAATTTTGTTTTTCACTCACCTCGTTTAATCCAGACATTTTTCCTGAACCTGGTAGGCATGCTGATCAGAAACCTCTCACCCCCTGAGGTCTGGGCTTCATGAAGGTTGTTCCCCCTTCCTCCAACAATCTGAAAATGCAGGGTTAAAAATTGAAATATGTAATTTTAATGCCCCTCACCTAAGCAACTAGTCTCAACTCTCAACCATTAAAATTAAAGGTACTTGTTAATTTTGTTGTAAAATATTGAGTCGCTTATAAAATGTAAGCCAGTGTACCACTACCAGGTAATTGTCTTTGCTTGCAGAGAAGCCTGTAAAAAACTTAATTGTGGCGTTACTGACTATTAAACCTATTGGAAATCCCCTCTAGCTCTAGTAATAAATGGCTGTTTTCAAAGGGTCATAGTTTTTTTTATTTCCTGACCAATTTTGCTCAATCCTTCTAAGATGAAGCTTCTCTGGGGCCATTCTTTGAAAAGTGAAACTTTTTTGGGGAAAAATGAAGTTTGTTTTTCCAGTTGTTTTATTCCATTTAATTGAAAGATCAATGTCAAAGGTTTTATGAGATGTATGTTTCATATTGAATTTAGACAATGTCTTACTCATTTGCATAAATTTACATATATTCAATATTTCAAACAAACAAAAAGTTCTCAGAAAATAATCTTGATATCAAGCAAGCTTATTATTCCTCTAGTCTTATTCTCATACACATGTGCATGTACATGTTGAAAATTTAACTTCATGTTACTTTCTAAACCTATTTGTAAAATTCCCATTTTTCTATTTATATTGTACGTCACACACGTGACCATCCCAAAATGTCACACACGTGACCAGAAATCCCCACATAACAAAATACATTAACCCATTGCTTACGGGAACCGGGTGGGTTATTTACAAAGTCTGTGGAGATTTCAGAATCTCAAAGTGAACGGGTTAAAAAATAAAATAACTGTTTGAGATCATTTTTATTTTTTACTTTTTTCTTACTTGTATAAACAGATATATATACATTATATCAGTTGTCTGATAATCTGAACATTATAGGTTTTCATATTTCACAGGATTTCCAAAATGAAATTGAGTATAATTTTTTTCTTCAAAAGTGCTCCTGTGCAGTCACACACGTGACCGTTTCTATTTGACCGAGCTGTCCTTAGGCAACATAATCCTAATAAAATCTTGTGTTACATCTGAAAAACTATGCAAGTCGTGAAGTTCACATCATCATACCTCTATACTTATAAGCATCCCATTTTTTTAAAAATCATATTTTTGGTCACACACGCGACCAAGAATGGCCCTCTACTGAAAATGTAAACATATTTTTGCAGCTTTTTTGCCAGCACCGATTTCCCTAACAATAGAGAAAGTATATTACACGTGTGTCTTGATATCTCTTTAGACTTTACTTATAAAAATGAACTAAGTATATGATTGAACAACTTTTACAGATCAAGAGACGAGACTATTATTTGTTTTTTATTGAAAATACAATGAAATTACATAAAAATAATATTGTCTATTTTTAAAATATTACTAGGTAACATTTCATATTGGGCTATAAGTTACATGTACATCATGTAATTTGTAAATGGGATATGACTTGATATGACTATTGTATATTTTATTGACATTAATTGTTTTGTTAAACAAACCTAAAACTAAAAGTAACTTAAAATTAAAACAGTAATTAACTAGACCCTAGTAATTATAAACACCTTCAATATTTGTTGGTTTTCATCAGGCAAAATATAGTCTTCAAGAACCTCCCGAGTGACATGTTTGCGTTTTGTTGCTTTCGACATTATCTCTTTTCTCCAAATTCAGAAACTGAAGTCGATGTCAGCTTTTGCCGTCAGTCAATCGTCACCCGTCCTTGACAAAAATCGAAGACTTCAGACTGCACAGACACAGAACAGGACTCGTTAGCTCTGGATTCCGGAATCCAACAAAGACTAAAGCTTTGACGTTTAAACTCTTCAAACTCTCCCAGGCTGAGGTCTGAGCAGTTATTCTCGAACTTTGGAATTGGATGCTCTAGCTCTCCTGATCCTTCCAGTGACTCCACACTCACTGACCACAGCTGCCTGAGCTCAGCCTCAGCTAGCCTGTACTCCTGGGGTGGTATTCTGTAAGGATCTTAGGAGGTGAAGTTGATCTTAAGAGCAACTTTGGTATTCTGTAAGTTGCTCTTAGAGTTGCTCTTAAGACCAACTCTGAAAAGTTGCTCTTAACTTAAGAGCAACTTTTCGAATATGTAAATGTATGCAAATATATGCAAATAAGCATCCTAAGATAAGAGGTATTCTGTAGATGAAGATAAGAGCAACTTTTTGATCTTATCTTAAGACTACCTACAACCAGTCTTAGTTTGAATTAAACATAACAAAAATAGGAAGTTCCCCCTCATCAAAACAGCGTAACTTTTTAACGAAACGGTTTTGAACAAAATAACTTGGCAGAATTGTTTCTACACTTATTGACTAACTTCTGTTTTAACATTAAATTGGTCCGTCAAGTCATGCATGAGTGAGTAACATTTTGACTCTTGTGACTTTTGAAAAGTGACAATTTTGCCTTTAATGTGTGCTCACTCATGCATGACTTGACGGATCAATCTCATTTTCACAGAGAAGTTAGCCAATAAGTGTAGAAACAATTCTGCCAAGTTATTTTGCTCAAAACTTTTTTTACGCTATTTTGATTAGGGGGGGGGGGGGAGAACTTACTTTTTTGTTGTTTTTAGAACGCGTGATCAAAATGGCCGACAAATTATTGTTATATCAATTCTGGCGGCGGCAGGAGCAGCTAAATCGCAAAGGTCAATTTTAAAAAGTAGAAGAAAATTCTCCCTCTATGATGCTCCTATCTACAACTTTCGTTGCATTTTCGCAACGCACTTTGATGACATGTTTGACTGCAGTTGACGTAATGCAATTTTGGACGAATTATTACTAGGTGTGGTACAGTGGGTACACCATAGAATTATGATATGAATAAACAAACAAACCCGTTTATAAACGGGTTGGTTTGTTTATTCATAATTAATTCTATGGGGTATGTACACAGTTGCTAAGGCATAAGCATATTTTGCGCGCAAATTACTTATTGCGCGTTGTCGGTGCGCGCACGATGCGCGCAACACACTTTCATGTACCATCTATATTGCTCAGTAACAAAATGATTGACTGAAATTGACTTCATAAATGCACGTTTTTTTTTATTATTGCTCCTTGAGAGTTTGAGCAATAAATTGTATACGTGTCCGTATTTAAAACATGTAAAAATAAATATGAACAAATATTTTCTTCAAACACTTATAGATATTATTACATCTCAATTAGGCCTACATCTAAATTCCATCTCAAGGAAATAAAGGACGCTTAAACTTATATTTATTTTCTATGAGAGTTTGTTCAATTACACGTTTCTTTATTAACTGAAGTTTGTTTAAATGAGTAATATGATTGCTGTTATAATGTCATACTGTTAAAAGATATGTTGTAGTACTGTTATATACTTTGCAACAATGTGAAAAAAGAATATCCATGAACGATATGAACCAAATCAATCAATCAATCAATCAATCAATCAATCAATCAATCAATCAATCAATCAATCAATCAATCAATCAATCAATCAATCAATCAATCCATCCATCAATCCATCAATCCATCCATCCATCCATCCATCCATCCATCCATCCATCCATCCATCCATCCATCCATCAATCAATCAATCAATCGTGATGTGGCCACGTGGTATCTACTTGACAATTCTGCAAAATGATTAGTTGTTCATCAATGAAAACAAAGACGATGATTGGTCGAATGGTTATTAATGGGCGTGGCTCATGAATATTTATGAGCTAATTAATTATTCATTATTCATGCTAAGATCGTCCTAAGAGCAACTTACAGAATACCACTTAGGCACATCTTAGGGAGCTCCTAGAGTTGATCTTAAGAGCAACTCCTAAGAGCAACTCTAGGATGAACTTACAGAATACCACCCCTGTAGTGCAGAGCTCAATACTTTTTTGTACAGTGACTGGGTATTGCACACACACAAAATGATGTCGTAATCAAGCAGTTCGGCGAAGTATTTTAGAGCAAATATTTCCTTCAAAAAGGGATTTTCGCCGACTGAACAAACTTAGGCAGCCATGATTGCCTATGGAATCCAAGTTTAGGTGAAATTATTAAGAAAACAGCAGAAAATGGAAGAAACACGGGAGGCAGAGTAGCATATTGATGTCAAAGTCGCCATTTCACAATCCAACATATTGAAAAGAAAGATTGTAGAGCGCATGTGTCACGTCAAACTACAACATACACAATACCTACATACAGTACGCGCGCACTGTTGGAGTCATACTTCTATGGTATACTGTTTTACGCATATCACATAAATTACGCGATCTACGCATATCATCGGTGCTATACAATCTCCTTCCAAATGTAGGGTACATGTGCGCATGGTAGCCTGCGTACGTAATTCAGTGGTGAAATGGTACCTGTCAAGCGGACACTAGCAGTGAGCTAGCCCAGGACTTCGGGGCGGATTTACACCAAAAGTAGCCTCGTAGCTAAAAGACTGGCGCTGCTTGCCTTTATGCTGGTCGAGGATATTTGACAATTTTTTGGTGACGAGCCCCGGGATTAAAAGCTAGGCAAATTGTCAATATTGAGGCCGTCTCGAACTGGCTACCTGAGAAGTTAAAGGTATTTTACACTTTTCTTTCAACTCAAAACAAAGCAGAAGTCAAGACTCCCCAAGTCTATAATTATAAAGTAAGACAAGAGTCAAACTCAGACTCAGACTCAGAGTTCAGACTTGGAAATCATGAGCAGATGTTGACTTATTTATGTGATGCATGGCCTATAGTATACTTGCTATACTAGTATTGTCTTATTCCCTTACCTCCCTGCACTGATCACACTAAGTTTTGTAAGTGAGCTCTGTCTTGTTGTTAGTTACTGTGCATTGTTCAGCATATTATTTGATAACATTGTCATTGAATCATTCATTTTGGGTTTGAAGTTCATATTGGCTCATATATTTGTAGACCTGTTGTATTGTCACATGTGTTTACATTGTTGAAGAAGTGAAGAACATTGTACAAAATTGAACCCTTGAATCTAGACCTCTACTTTAGACTATTTTTAGTCTTTAGTTTAAATTACAGATGGATTTTTTGTGTGTGTACATTTGTGTTACTAAATCATCTCTTTACACTTACAGGAAGTTGAACCAGCTTACATGGACCCTATGGAAATTTGAACTGAGATAGCTCTTGCTCAGGCTCTCCCTTTTAAGGCCATACTTACGGTATAAGCATCCTTCTAGCTGTAGAGGGCTGACAAGTATGCTGCATTCTTAATTTGTTTACTCGTTACCATCCTTAGAGAATTAAGACAATAGTGAGAGATAATAAATATAGTGAGAGACTTAAATTAATCCTAATCCTGAAAAGGATCTTGCAGCTGCAATGGCGATGTTATCTTGTATCCAGTGTTCCAGGCTTTGTGTCAGGAATCTCACTGAGACTCTTCTCAAAAGCCCCAAACTGTCCAGAGCGCACCCATCCAACACGCGTCAGCCACTGTTGCTAGGAAACCAAATTATGCAAAGCAGCAGCACATCACCAGATCCAAACATTAACACTAAAACAGTTGATCGGAAAAGGGAAGACTATCTTTCATTCATCAAGAAGAACCTGAGGATGCTGGGATCAGAAATGATCACTAAGATCAAGAGTCCGAACCTTGACACAATGTTTGACCAGAATCGGGTGCTATGGCACTTCCAGGGTCCCGAGAGCATGGATGAATTTGTGGTGCACACTGATGCAGAGATTGGCGGCCAGAGCACGGCTGGGTTGAAGGTCAGCAGAAATAACAAGATGCTCTTCTACGGGAATCTTTGTACCGATGTCCCCCGGGATGGCGAGACGAAGAGGAGCGGCTACTGTGCCCTGAGGTCCAAGCAATCGTTTGTAAGAAAACAACTTCCCAAAATATTGTTCTAATCTCTCTGCACTTAATCTAAAAAGCTTAAAATATATTAAATTTGCAAAACTCTTTTTTTTTCTTGTTAAATGAGAGGATTTAAAAAATGCCAGTTCAGTTTTTATATCTTTAATGATTAAAGACATGTTAAAATATTATGTAGGGGTCAATTATTGAAGGAATTTTGTACATGTATTGTCAGCATATTAGCAGGTATGATGTAAAAAGTACATACTAAATTAAATTATAATAGCAAATCAAGGAATATTTATGATGATGGGTGTTGATGCTGATTATGCATGATGAGGATGATAAGGCAATCATTGGAGGAGGGGTGGATTAGACTAGAAACCTGTACTTCCATTATTCTAACTTGTGTTTATTTTCTTTCCAATATGTGTGTTCGTTAATCCCCATAATTTAAATGTTTTTTGTGCGCTTGTTATTTCTCTAGCGATCATTCAACAGAAAGCAGGCGATGGATCTGTCTCCTTTCAACGTCCTGCGGATGAGAGTGAGAGGGGACGGCAGGGCCTACATGGTCAACCTGATGATAAAAGGCCACTTCACAGACACCCATGAGGATGTCTGGAGCTACTTCATGTTCACCAGAGGAGGGCCGTACTGGCAAAATGTCACGGTACGACAAAGATCACATATAACTCTGTCCTTTCCCCCAAATAGTATAAGATATAAGTCAAATTGAGCAGAGCTTTCAAACCTAGCAGGTTCTTGGTGATCAAGGCAACATTAATAACAAGAAACTCAACTTTCAGTGGAAATAATATCAGTAATAATATCAAAGAGTAAAATTGATAAATAGTACATGTATGCTGAATTTGAGTTGAAAAATTGTTGAACTGTTATTCCTCCCACAGATCCCATTCACAAAGTTCTTCATGTCGAGTAGAGGGCGGGTGCAGGATAGACAGACACCACCTGACCTGGAATCGGTCAACGCAATAGGCCTGACCATGGCTGACGCTGTGGATGGAGAATTCATGCTGGAGATAGATTCCATCTCTGTGTCGTATGATGCCACTCACACTGAGGAGTACACGTATGAGCAGTACAGATAACATCAGCCACTAAACAAACAATGACATTGTGATTTTACTTATAGCAATTAGCAAAGCATGTTTATGGTTGAATACAAGATTCATCATCATCTCCGAGTGCTTTAATTAAAGAAGACACTATTTACCTTGGTTACCGGTGCAAACCATTTTGTAATTGTTCAATAGAATGTATGTGCACCATTTCTACTTCATTTGCATGCTAGCCAGGCTAAATGGAACGGGTGTGCACATGATTTAGAGAGCAGCGATGTGAATAACATGCCTTACTATTAAAGGTTATTACATGTGCAGGGAAGGGGTTGGAATTAAACCTCTGACCCAAGCATTGCAAGGTCAAGAGATGGCATCAACCAATATACTGTAGCTGCACTCCTTCCAAAACTAGTCAGATATTTCATAGAAAAAGAACACTGTGCACTTTGTGTGCAGGAATGATTGCAATGTGTATCTGTTGACAGTGGGTAAATATAATAGTGTAAAGCGCACTTTATTAATAACTTATTATATTTACCAAATGAAAATCGAATTTGATAAAATTAATGGATCACTTAAATCTGCGTAGTCTCTGTATTTGAAGTATGTTTGAAATAGCGGAATCTCAACAAAAATGGGGTTCCTCGAATTATAATTTGTGGTATGTAGTGCAGTGGGCAAATTTGTTGCAAGAAAAACAAATTAAATGCTTAAAATAGTGTTTAAAATATTGTGCTGGATCATCCCAGATGGATTTGCAGGCAGTGTTTGCACACAGTAAAGACTATTAAGTGCAACATTGAGGATATCAATTCTGGGTTTTTTTGTGAAGGAAATAAAAATACATTTGTCAAGACCTTTACTAATTTCAAAATTTAAGTAGTTAGTAGTTGATCGAATGCATGACAGAAAACATGAGGCAAAGACAAATAAATTAATTCATTTGAATTATGTTTATATGTATTTATTCATCACTACTCACTTCCTAGGAGTGAATTGGCACAAAAAGGGGCAATATGCAAGGAAAAATAAGAGTTCCAAACATAAAATACCAATTTCAGTTTATTTGTAAAGCAGCATATACTGATTCTTCTCTCTCAATTCAAATTGAATCGTGCATTTTGATACCACTCCAGAAACGTGATGTTTGCTACAGAATAAAGTGAATATGAAGAATCGTGAGCCAAAATCTGAGCCAAAACGGTAGAGCAATACAAAAGTTATGACAGGATGAACTTTGCTCCGATTTTGTACATCGTTCGCATTTGCTATCGATAGTGACGTCACTTGCGAGCTGCAGAATCAATATTCTTCTATGAATTCATGAAAACAAGCAGAAAGAAATGTATTTTTAGTAACAAAAATAATTGTATTTTCATGTACTTAAGGCATGGCGAGTTGCTCGTCAATGATTTTGCATTTGGCGGCTATTTGAAACGATCGCTCATTACTACACGATGTTCAAATAGGCATAAATCCAGTGTTTCTTGTCCGGTTGTGATCAAATTTTCACCAATTATGCCTCTTATTCTGCTTATTTTGATAGCCAATGACTGTATTGGGCCCGGAATTCCCCTGCCATGTAAATGGACATCTATATACAATCAAACCTGCATATAGTAACCACCTAAAGTGAAACAAGAAAATAGCCACCATTTACAGGTGACCTCTATGGACAGGTTCCATAACATTGTTTTTCTCTGGGATCACTTTTGGTGGCTGCTATAAAGCCATAATTGACTGTAAGACATTTGCAGCATATAATGTACTGCTTGTAACATGATTAAATCACGGACTACAGTTAAACTGAAAATTTTGTTCTACTTCTGTTGTTGACTGGTTATATAATTAATACAAATTCAATTTATATAGCGCATATTATATGTAACAAATTCCGTACACGCTTTACATCAGCATAGGCAAATTCTTAAAATAAAAAAGATTGTTTTTAACTGGTTGATCAAAAAAAATATGCCTCCTATTTTTATATATTTCACATAATCTTACAAATCATTTAGTAAAATATTGATAATTCATGAACAATATGTATATATCATCTGTACATAATTTACACATGCTGAACTATAATTGAAAACATATGTGATGAAAGACTTGGTATTTTCTAAATTAACCTGTTCATGACTGGACCCACACATACTTGAGCTGGTGTCTATGGGGAATGCATGTTCTTATACCAAAGTCATTGGGTTAACTTTCAACATGATACTTCCTTTCTGAACAAATACATACAGGAGTTGGTAGAACATGAATGAACTGGGTAGAACATGAATGAACTCTATCTATTTCCAATATCTAGAAGTGATCAGGTTAATAGAAATGCATGCAATTCAAATACAAGTATTGGGGGCAAGAGCTCAACCATGATACAGGACCAGCCTTAGTTCCACTAATCTCTATAGGAAGGTAATGTGTGCTCTTCTACGCTATTCTAAATTATATTCTAGCATAATTACCATGGTGATAGGGCTGGGCTGGTTTTGAGCCCCTCGGCCCTGTAAGCCTTGTCATGATTAATCGCTAAAATCATCATGATAGATGAGTTTAATTCAACAATTATGACATGCCTATTAAATATTTGTCCTTCCATTCCACTGGCGTACTGGTGGGGGGGGGGGGGGGGGGGGGGGGATTACATACACCACCTACCACCCACCCTCCCATCACCCTTCCCCCTCTCGGTCGCTTTGCTCCCTCGGGAATTGGCCATCCTGTTACGTCTATGTCTGGAATGCTTGATTAGTGTTGTTGTATCATAAATAATGTGGCATTTCCTTCTTAGGTATGCACCAGATTGCAGTTTCAAGTCCAAAAATACTAAAGCTCTCTACCGTTGGAGGGGGGACACCCCCTCCCACACCCTCCCCCTATAGCTAGCAGGGTGATATATAATATAAATTATTCAACAAATCTGTTAGGCCTACATGCAATAATATTGCACAGCAACCAAAATAACTATGACCTTTTCTGTTTGAATATGTAAATAGACATTTAGGAACATAAATATTAAAGATAAAAATATCAGTTTTGTATGTATTAAATACATCTGATCAATAAATACAATTTGATGAATATAATAAATTAATGAAAAGGAAAACATCTACTTGTAAAACATATCTGTTCTCAAAGATTCACCCAAGTGCGCCTGAACAATGAAGGTAAGCACCTTTGGTCATTGACTGAAAGGCAATAAAGAGAACTAAGGCACATTACAACCATTCATGACATGTTGATTGTCTAAGCTCTTGATATTCCATTGTTTTATGACCCTGATAAAACACGGTTATTTTCAAGGTCCTTATAATGAGGTTCCACTGTTGTTGAATATATTTCTCCTTATGTCACCCCGACACTTCTTCACTGGTCATGGAGCAATGTTCATGTCTGTACGTCATGTAGTTCTCTGAGTCCTTGGCAAAGCCAAACTTGCTGTAGAAGGGAATGTTCTCCGTCTTGCACTCCAACGTTGTCTTGTAGCAACCTAGCTGTTGGCTCAGGAGAGTCAATGTTTCTACCAGTCTGGACACAAAGAAAAGTACAACATGGAAGAGAGTCATAAATGTCTTATTTCACAGTTTAAACAAAATTAAAAATCTATCTGCAAAGAGGAAAGTATGTGACACAAATACTTGTTTCCAAAGAAACAAAACAAAAATCAAGTATTAAACATGTATAGAGAATAGTTTTAACAAATCATATTGTATTTTATTGTTATTTTACCCAGTTATTATGTTGAAAAGCAACATATATAAGATTATCATTGATAACTTCAATATATACCATAAAAAGCATTGATATTGTACCTTCACCATAATGCAATCAAAACTTATGCAAAATCTAACTTTAAAATATCACTTATTGTGAGCAGGCAATCTTGTATGAATATTCTGAGACACAAAGGGATGGAAAAACAACAATTTATCAAAAGCTAATCTAATAAAAATTCTTCAGGCCCGCCATGATTCTAACGAATGTATACGGAATGGACTTTAACGGGTTGCCGGGGCAAGGAAACCCTGGCAAATTGTTTTTACATTGTATAAGAAAAGCTGTCTGTGCCAACTATCAGTCATATGTTGTGTACATTGAATGTTGAAAATCGTCTTGTACTTTGCAATATACACAAATTTATGGGGGGCAAGGGAAGGGGCTCTCTTTTAATGATTTTCGAGAGCTCTTTGGGACATTTTAGGGGGCAAATTACCCTGAGCCCCCATGTATTTTGTTCACTGCAGGATAAAGATATACTCACAACTTCCCAAGCTGCCTTCCTCTGTAAGTGTCTGCCACAACCACTTCATCTAACCTCCCTTTCTGCAATTAACAAAGCAAAAATAATGATGCCACCAATAATTATTTATATACTATTCTACGCAACAGACAGAAATAAGACGACAATCTATGTACACCAATACTTGACTTAGAAAGTAGAATACATTTATCAATCTCAGTAAGCCATTTGAGATCATTGCATTTCTACAAGTTATAACATGACATGTACAAGATCAACCAAATCAATGGCAAAGCCAGTAATTGACTAACAGGAGAGGGGTCATGATGGTTGTGAAAGAAGGGGAGAAGGGGTTTGTAATGTTCATTGGATGCAAAAAAGCATTGGCAATTTTCATGCTTTAGTGTTCACTGATTTTATTTTTTCTAGACCAAATTGAGGGCAAGGGGGGTTAGCCAGCTATACCAATGAATATAAAACACAGTGGTGTAGGGTGATAGGACTGATTGGGTGGAGGGGGGGGGGGGGGGGGGCACCTCATATTTTTCTTTAAAAATGTTCCCCTTATGGTTGTTGTTGTTTGTTTTTTCAAAATTATTATTATTATTATTTTTTTTTTGGGGGGGGGGGGGGGGGGGACTAATAAAACAGAAAAATACATACCTTTGCACATCTGTGTATAAACTTGAGATCAACAGTCAGTGTTCCAGTGCCTATTACTTGACCTGTTGTAGTATCCTCGATCACAATGATATAACCCGTGTTCGGCCGAGATTTGAATGCGTAGAATTGCTCTGTGAATATATGAATGAAGGTGCTCATGTTAAATACAATGTGTCACTCTTGTAACTCATACATTATGTAAATTGGTATATTTCAAGATATATTATAATACAGTAAAATCTGGTTAGAAAGAGCTCTGAAATAATAAATATGTATAAAACTCTTTAACACAAGGCAATTTGTTTCTGGTTCAAACTCTTTGTTACTTTTTTACCCTGATTTAACAAGGTACTTCATGTTCCCATGGACCTCGTTATAATAAGGGTTCACTCAACTTTAGATATACCTTTATAATCATTTTATTGATTTCTCACATTCCATGAACTCAAAATAAATTGTTCTTATACCTTGTAATCACCCTCTTACTCACACAGACCTATTCTACATTATTTCATTACATTTTGTTCTAAACTAAGCAATAACTACTATTGCAAAAAACAAAACAAAAACATTCTGATATTTTTAGCACTTTTGATTTTAAAGGAATCTAGTAACATTTTCCAAATCCACAAAACTTCATTAGAAATCTAGTGGTTCTGTCATACGTTGTATTTGTATTACCAATAAAAGCATGGAACCGGTTTTTTTAGTGTTCAGATTTTTAACTATCTATTGAATAGCCATAACTGTGTACATGTACAGCGTCAGTACATTTTCGCTCATTACTTGGCCATATAACATCCATTTAACTTGAAAGTTTTACTTCTTCTTCTTCTAAATTTTAAAATGAATACAAAATCATAGACATGTATAGCAAACCTTCAAACATTTTTCTTGGTATATCTCCAACTTTTGTAAGAAGAGCAAGAATCTGAAGAAACCCTGTGAGAAAATAGAATAATAATTGGTTAAAGTGATACCTGTAAAGTGTCAGATATTGCACAAAATGACATTTGAGACTTCAATCCTATATCAATATCATTGTAAAATACAATTGAAAGATTTGTGAAAGTTTGAAAGAAAACGAACACTGTTTACCTAGTAAAAAAAACGAATATTGAGTTCATATTTTATCACCGAATACTGATGGTCTGACATACATTTGTCGCAGTAATAATCATCCGTTTGAGATATTCGCA
Source organism: Echinarachnius parma (assembly GCA_037951105.1). Taxonomy (NCBI): domain Eukaryota; kingdom Metazoa; phylum Echinodermata; class Echinoidea; order Clypeasteroida; family Echinarachniidae; genus Echinarachnius; species Echinarachnius parma. Next base: position 97,426 of record JBAMJV010005927.1, read on the forward strand.
CCCGTGTATGTTTACAGACGTAGTACAGAATTCATGGAATTTGTGCTCGCTCGGCTCAAAGTTCAATCTCCGGAATGTTTCCCACGCGTGCTGCATCCGGACGTGTTAAGCTAGGACAATTGTACTTTTTATCAAAAGCGTTGATCAACGTTTTTCAAATAAAAGATTTCAATGATAATTATCCTCATACTAAAGGGACATTTGAAAAAATCAAACCCTATTTTATTCTTCTTTTACCATAAGCTAAACAACACGGTAGAAGAGAAACGAGGAAGCTCCAAATGATTTTCGTGGAGTTAGACACTTTACAGGCTCTGGTACATCTACATCTGTGACAACTAAACACTCATGGAGGAATTGCAATTGTGGACATTTTGATAAATGTTACAAGTTCTGTCTTACATTTCTATTCAACTTTGCTAAAATGTTTATTTCTCATATTCAGCTTCTTATAATGAAAACAACTTGCAAAGGTTTCCACTTTCCATATCCTTATAGCAATGCCTTATTTATAAATAAAACCCCACCATATCACAAACAACAGGTATCATGAAATAAAGTCTTCCTTTGTTTCATTACCACTGTCATTACATTTTATAGATAGTATAATAACTACTTTTTAGAATAGATGACTCACTTTCAAGTGTCAAGTCAAATTTGGTTCACAAAATTGTACAAATATATTTAAAGGGGATCACCAGGCAAAGAACAACACATAATTATATGTTTTGGTACCGTTTTGTGATATCAAATAGATACCCAACATTTTGCAAAGGGTTGTGTAATTCATAAACAAAGCAATTAATTGCCACCACTTACGGAACCACTACTATTTCCTGGTTCCGTATGGGCCAAACATTTGCAAGTGCGCCAATGCTATTCACACATACGTTTGGAGACAATAGAATCCCGGGCGATTCGTTCGCTCTGGACAAAGTAGTCTCGTACATGCAGACCCATCTTTTTGATGGAATGGAATACAGTCAAACCTGTCTTAGCGGCCACCTGTCTATAGCAGCCAACCTGCCTATAGTGGCCACTCAAAGTGATCCCTTGCAGAGAAAAACAGTGTAATTGAACCTGTCTATAGAGGTCACCTGTCTACAGTGGCCACATTTCTTGTCTCCCTTGGGTGGCCACTATAGACAGGTTTGACTGTATTTCATTTAATAAAGAATATTATTTTTGGGTGGTGGTACCTTTTAAAGTCTGCAAAATTACAATGCTATTTCACAAGGCATGACAACATTCACAGGGACTGATTAATATTCTAACCATAAAGCAGAATAATAATGCCAAATTAATTTTCCCCTTGAGAGGGGGATGGAATAAAAATTAATCTTGAATCTTGATCTTATATATGCCATTAAGTTACAAGAGGAGAGCCTGACAATGATGTTCTCATACTCCATCTGTGTAGAATTTGTAAACATTACTAAAAATGTGCCTGAAATTCTAGGTGACCAGGGCCTGAATTCAGGCTTTTGCCTGAAAACTGGCATCATCCTATTAAATGCGTGTTATGTTACCTCTGTCGTAATCTGACAGGTAGAGTGGTCTCATCACAAGGCCCTCTCCGGGGTTTGCAGGGCTCACTGGCGGATTGAAGGTCACCTTGCTGATGGAATCAAAGCTGTCTTTCAATCTGTCCAACACCTCTGGATCAAACTGAGGGATTTCATCTTCACCATTCTGCTGGAGAATATTGTAAGTAAACACATTTAAAGAATAACAATATATATTTACATTTCAACTCTATAATAATATCATGATTCATAAGCGCGAGCATGCATGCATCGCCCACCGCCCAGATACCCTATATAGTAGCGGTAACTGAACAAACTCTACCCCGGAAGCTACGGCCAACGAAACCATGAACGTTACGTTGAATGGGCGGCTGCTGGCATTAACATTATCGTATTTACAGAGTATATTTAGACGGCAAACAAAGCTTTATTTAATTAATTCAAGTTTCATGCAGATTAGCAATACGTTACCTCCATTTTCTTGGAAAATCAATGCAGACAATCTTCGTAAAGCGAAAGTACCGGCAATTCTACCCGTGGCTCCAATGTTTACGTGTCAATTTATTTGCATACAGCCTAAAAATAGGTATGGGGCGCCAAGTCAAGTGATGACCTCCGTCGTCTAAGATCTAGCTCCGAGGACCGAGCTGTCTTACTTTTATATCTTCATCATAGAGCTGAACTTATCTACAGCTCTATGATCTCCGTGCACACATATTATTTTCTTATAAAAGTAAAAAGTGACATACGATATATGAGAAAGATCAACCTTCCTCCACCCCCCCCCCCCCCCCGGCCCCCCCTCCTTATTTTTTTTAGCTATCACACAAATCAGTGTTTGTATGCTTACCATACTCAAATAATAATGGTGATCCCCATATGCATGTGAGGAGGTCGTCAAACTAGACTTGCAAATAGATGAAAATAAGCTGCTTGGTCAAATTGTACTTCGAAATACCTTGTTCAAGATGTAAGTTTAATCTTATTACAGCTATATGATACAATGCGGTGTCTTGTTTTATTCGAAATTCTACATTAAATGAGATTTAAAAATTGTCATCTTTGAAATTACGTTGTTTATGAACAGCACTGTCAGTGCACGGCAGCCAGAGCTGAGAGGCTGAGCTGCAGGCGCACCCGGGAGCGGCTCGTTGCTCCACGCCTTCCGGCTCCAGCTGCACAGGTCTGCGTAGCGCTATTATTAACTCTGTCTCTGCACTGGAGACTCTGCTTTCGCTTTCACCTCTAGCTCTTTCCTCTTTTCTATATCTTTTCCAATTGTGATTAAATTTTCATCGATTTCTGTTGTGCACGGACAGACAAGTCAATAAATCCTTTAAAAAGGCTAAAGTATTGGCTATTGTCTAAATATAGGCATGAAATCCTTAGTTTAAAACTTAATAAAAGTTTTATTCTTAAATTTAAAATAAAGCATGCTATTTTCTTTTTTGAATGTAGCTTGACACTTGTGATTACATAACTCTACAGAGCGCCAGCGCAACTACCTACACTCAGGAACCCAACAAATTGCAATTTTGTGTGCACAATATTTTCGTGAAATATATTAATATACTAATAATATGTTTCACGAAAATATTGTGCACACAAAATTGCAATATGATACGATACTTACCATCTACTCCTTCACAAATATGTGATGTAACTTGCAGCTAGATGGAAATGATGATTTGTAGCTCATTTCCCATGTAAAATCCGTGATTTCGGCACCAGCCCGACTTCTTTCCGTGTCGTAGCGCGACTTCAAACAGGATTTGAATGAAATCTTTGATCGCGCTTTGGTCTCCATTCAAGTAATCTGATTCCAATTAAACGGCAGATCTGACACGTTTAGTGGTACGCGTCAGAATCAGATCTGCCGTTTAATTGGACTTTACTTGTAATTTTTGTTTAAAGGCAAGTCGTATTGAATTTGCTTTGAAACAGTTTGTTTTATACAGGGTATAGTAAGCAAATAATTACCATTGGTGAATGTGATGGGACAAAATATCACTTCCAAGGCGATCTGGATGTAGCTATCTTTCCGAAGCGAAGCTGAGGAAAGATAGCGTATACATTCAGATCGCCGAGGAAGTGATGGTTTGTCCCATTGCCTGAAACCAAAAGGTGATTATTTGCTTTATATTCTACATTGGAAACATTTCACTAGTAGCTAGGTCTACGAGAAAGCGAGAAAGACAATCTAACTGTTTGTAATGTTTTAATTAGGCCTAGTACTAGACTTTGATCTACTTACCAACAATGCTATTCCGATTAACTCCATGAAAAATCCATAGCCTAAGGCTATAGGCTAGCACTTGGGTCTATATAAAATGAAAGTGAACTCCAACTCCAAGTCAGACTCCAAACAAATTGTAATTACTGATGATGAAACACTAAAACAGTTCAAAAGTCAACGTTCTAAAGTCTAAACGTCAAATAGAGTCATGGCAAGCGGTGTACGATACATACAGTGCATGGTACGTATGTATATGTACGCATTACATTTGTAATTCGCGCCACTCATCCGCGGTTGCATTGAATTGACCGTGCAGTGTGTGGCTATTCAAATCCCGTATTAAATGCAGCAGACATACCGTACCCGGTACCTACAATGGCAGTGTTGGAGTCATACTTCTAATTCTATGGTGTGCTGAATAGTACGGAATTTGAATACACATTCTCCACAGCAATTCAATGCAACCGCGGGGTGTAGATAGTACTATGGCTGTTAGGTAAAGAAAAAATCCCGGATCGTTCTCGGATCGGTAGAATTCAAAATCGCTAACGAGATTCTCGGACCGGATCGGATCGGATCTCGGAAAAAAAATAATATTGCAATTTGCTCTGAAAAAAATGCAGCGTTGTAGACTTATCTTTCTTGTTTTATATGCCAATAATATTAACAATGTTGACGCTTTGAGGCATGCACATATCAATCTTTACAGAGAAACAGTTACAGACTATTCAGAATTAACTACGGTAAGTTTCGCAAGAAAAGTATTTTTTCCGAAGTGAATTGGGCCTAGAAATCGATCGTTTGTTCAGCATCGCGCCACACATTCACAGAACTCAGCCGGCCAGTCACGGGGAAACATCACATGAAAATATGTACGATCTTCTTGGTGAGAGCCTTCAAAAAGTGGCTATAAATTAGCCTTTTTGTGATCAACACAATTTTGGTAGTCTACTTACAATTAGAGTTACATGATAAAATGGCATTTGAAAGCTGAACAGATTTTTAAAAATACCCCCAAAACAATGAAAAACTGCGCTGAATATATCGATAAATTTCCAAAGCACGTTCGTGAGGGAAGGTTGAAGTAGTTACGGTACCGGTAGCAGCAAGTTTTCGGGCCGCTGCACTGCTGGCATGTTTCACGCATATTCGCTCGTGTACGGGTCTTTGTTTCATACGCCGGATTCATCCGCGATCTGTTATGTATATATACATGTAGTTGTTATTTACCGATTTTTTTTTAGTAGTTGTTTGCATTGCTTTGGGGCTCAGTTTTTATCTGTTCAGCTTTTAAACGCCATGCAATCATGTAAGTAGAATATCAAAACATTTAAACATGGTGCATATAACCAAAATACGTATTTTGAGCCACTTTTAGAATGCACTGGCTGATCAGCTCGATCATACAGATATACATCTGAAGTCTCCCCGAGAGTGTCGGCCTAACTTTGTGTGCATTTCCGTCGGCAATATCGTTCAAATGACTAGCAATTTTGCTCATCCTGTTCAATTTTCGACTGCGAAACAAATTAACGAACCAAGCATTTCTCCAAAATAACCACTCATAAAGTAAACAATATTGATTCCCCCATTCTTTATTTAAATTACACTACTTAATGGACTGTCAAACATACACATTTTCAATTATTACTGGAGAAAATGTGTCGGCAAAATCTTCCGATATTTTCTACCGAGAAAATTTATTTCTCGGATCCGGCTCGGAAGCGATTATCGCCGGGAAATCGGATCGTTCCCGGATCGGATAACAGCATTAGATAGTACGTTACCAATTATCTAGTGAGTGCAACGCACTTTCACCCAAGATATCTACACAGTGTAACAAAGTTTTCTTCTCCCATCAATGATGGGCGAAACTATGTTTCATCACGTGATTACCTTTTGACCAATTGAAGAGCAAGATTATTAGTATGTGGAATATAATAGGAAATATATGGGAGCTGATACTTGATACATGTATACAATTAATAAATTTTATGCAAAATAAAGAAAAAAGTCAGATATTTGGAACTTATTGACTCGATGTTATCAATTATTGCAAGCCGATTTGAAGCAATTTTAGGTAGCAAGCGCGCGTCACTGAACGCCGTACTAATAGTTGCGCGCATACGATTATCCACCGACACACGAATTCTCCTCTATACTTCGGTCATTAAACCCGCGATCTGACTGTCAAGCTAGCGGAGTATAACAAACAATTTTTCGGTCTAGTCAAAGATATGCCTACTCTCTTCCCCCATTCACTGTTTTATTATTCCTTTAGGTTTCTAGTTATATTTGTCAGAATTTGAGCCATTTTGGACAAAACTACTGATAGTGATCCGGTTGCATCCATTTCTCGATAGAAGTTATCAATTGTAAATAGAGGTGTGGATATATGGTGGCTCTTAGAAAAAGCTTTAATTATCTACTCTATGTTTTATCTTCATAATGGATCACAATTTTGATCAAATTGTCTCATAAAATATAAGATTGCTATTGGATCTTTACATAAATTAGGAACGTAAGATTACATAAAAATATCCAGGCAACTCAACGGTTACGGGGCACCATGTCATTTGTGAAAAGTATCTTTAAAGGTCTACTCACAGTTAGTGATACAAAATTGGCTTTTATGGACACTAAACACCATAATCAATTCTTTTTTTTACAGATTTGTTCAACCTGTGGCTGTGATGGTTACACATGTGAATGCAGATTGTTGAACAGGAGCAGACATGTCTTCCCTTAAAGTCCTGTCGCTATCTAGAAGACCATGCATCGGCAAACTGAATTCATTATTGGCTGGAGCAAACTTTCTAGACCATTACCCGATCCATAAAAACAGAAGCGTGCAAGGACTTGGATTACCATCCCCTCCACGTGCAACTAGGAGCATCACATGTGGAGGGTGGTCCTGCACATCTTTCAAGGGTCCTAATCAAGCAGCCAAATCGGGCACAGATCCAGCATCTGGGTCAGGAACAAAATCTGGTGCAGAACCGTGTGGTTCCCCTACCCCAGGAGAGGCAGCGGGTCAAGAAAATGAACAAAAGCGGAGATGTCGGAGAACACGGCAGAGGGATGAGGCGTTCCGGGCGAAGCTGGGGTTTGCCCTGTTCAGACAGGGCGGGGTCAACCTGTGGAAGAAGGCCAGGAAGGAGGCCAAGAACTTTGAGTTTGAGGAGACGAAGAGGATGGTTCAAGCCGGGGTTGAGCAGAGCAAGGTCAAGGTTAAAGAATTTGTAAGGATGAGAACGAACCTTTATCCGATTCCTACTTGCAGTATTATGCAATGCTAGAAGTTAACTTCCTTTCCTTGCGGCAAAGTCGGGAAAGTAAAAATCAAGATTTTTTCCATTTGAGTTGCCTGTAACTTGAATCTGGTGGCGCCAAACAAATAATAATGTTACAGAGTAAAATTTAGCATTATGCAATTTTGGGAGCCAAAAGCTAATTTCTACCATTAAATAATGCTCTAAAAGCAACGCTTTAATCCAAATCTATTTCAGAATTTTCAGTGCATGTTTTAGAATGTTCAAACACAGTAATTGCTTGATGCAATGTACTTTGTATTGGAACAAACACATTTTCAATGATTTTCCCCCTTGAATGGGAGAAATAATCTTCTTTTTTTTAACGACGACTGCTCTAATTGGCTCGTCGCCATTTCATTTATTTTCTTTAACCCCTTGACTACGGGAACCGGGTGGGTTGTGTACAAAGTCTATCGAAATTTCAGAATCTCGAACGGAACAGGTTAATAGTTAATATTCTATCATTTAAATGTTCTATCTTTGACAGAGAGAAAACATCTTTACAATACCGAACTTGCTGACCACCACTCGTCTTGCATTGGCTCCTTACCTGGGCTATCTGGTCATCAATGAGCAATACCTGCTGGGATCATCATTATTTGCCCTGGCTGGAGTTACAGATTTGGTAAGTAATTTGTCTGAATCGACCAAATTCTCTTGCATCTCTAGTGTGTTTTTTGTCATGCTTGGTTGTCTTCCTCTGATAAAATCAGCTTTAGTAATTCAATTTTCTCTTTGGTATTGAGATATTTGTGATTTTATTTGAAGAAAAAAATCCTAGGGATCATTTCAACTACAATGTATGGACAATTTGATGGCAATGGATTTTTTTTTTACACATCACTAAGTAGACATGATCAGATCACAGAAGTATACATTTTTTCATAAATCATTTGGCAGTTTTTGCATATGTTTATTTGATTAGTTTATAATCAAATGTTGGTAGCCTGTCATCAATGTTAACTGGCCCTTGGTCTTCAAGACAGTGCTAGTGTCGAGTCCTGTATAAGGTAAATAATTTCTTAGTTTCTTAGCTCTGTTTTCTTTTCCCTGTTACAATTGACAGTTGGATGGTTGGATAGCAAGGAACTTCAAGAACCAACAGTCAGTCCTGGGTTCCATCCTCGACCCCCTGGCAGACAAGTGCCTCATCAGTATCCTCACCATCACCTTGACCTACAGTGACCTTATACCAGGTAGGTCAAAGTTAGTCTTTAAAATAGCACTAGCCTAATGGTATGGGGCCACTACAAGTGAGCTTTTGGCCACATTGATATCATATTTTACAAATTAAAAACAAGAACTTGATAAATAAAACATTGAACAAATTTGTTTTTTCATGATATACTCTGTTTTGAGTCAGCCCATTTCTGGTTAAAGTGATCCAAGTAAAGTGTCTAACTCCACGAACATTAATTGGAGCGTCCTCGTTTCTCTTCTGCCGTGTTGCTTAGCTCATGGTAAGAGAGTAAGAGAAGAATAAAATAGGGTGAGATTTGTTCAAATGTCCCTTTAGTATGAAGATAATAATTATCACACACACACATTCTCCATCGACAACAGGTCCACAGCCTGAGTATTGTCTGAACTATTAATGAATGGGTTACTGTCGGTACAACTGTATAATAATCATGAACTATTTTTAAAATGATTTAAAAGAAGGAATACATTCACTATTCTTTGCTTCCCATTTATTTATTTAAATTGAACGTAGTAAGTATCACACTAACCCATTTTAGACTGTTAGTCTGTTTTTCGTTAGTTCTGCTATAACACACATCCTCCATAGAACCCAGCCCGAGCTTAGTCCTGAATGGGTTAATCTGTATATTATCAATTACGTTTTGTTTACTTGTAGTTCCCCTGACAGCGTTGATCATCGTGAGAGACGTTGGTCTGATGTCAGCAGCGTTCTATCTGCGTTACCAATCCCTGCCCCCTCCTGTCACCTTGAGGAGGTACTTTGACGTCACCCATGCGACCGTTCAGATGAAACCAACTTTCATCAGCAAGGTAACAACTGAACAATGTCCAGTTCAGAAATACATGGGTCCTCTATGCGATTTGGCCCTAAATGCTGGAAAGAAAAATGGTGTATATTCTCAGAGTTCGATGCAAAACAAATTTCAAAGTGCTATTTTAATACAGGCAGATGAAACCAACTTTCATCAGCAAGGTAACAACTGAACAATGTCCAATTCCGATATGCATTGGGCTGTGGGTGATTCAGCTCCCAAAAGAGCCTCTGTAAGACATAGAGGAGCCCTAGTAAATTCTCATTGACTTCAATTCAAACCAATTTTTGGTGTTAGAGTTTAATACAGGATGCCCCTGAAAACACAATTCTATTTCACCCTCAATGTCCCGATTTGCATTTGTATGCCTTTACCAAGAAGTGGTTGGGAGGTATTATGTTTTCAGGTTGTTAATTTTTTGTATGGAGTATTTGGTAATGAGTTTTTGGTCAAGGGTCACCAAATTTGGCAGATTTTTTTTTTGTTTTTTTAGTTCAATATTCTTGTAATCAACCATAATCGAATTTGAATTGGCTGTTGATAGAACAAGTGATATGATTGGTGCTCATGTTCCATTTGTTGTTCTACTTGCCAGGTCAATACAGCAGTGCAGCTCTGCCTGGTTGGGTTCACCATCCTTGCTCCTGTCCTCAATTACACTGATCATCCATATCTCCATGGACTATGGTAAGCTCACTAACCCTGCTGACTCGATGTAACATATGATATCAAGAATCTTGTTGCAAAAATGCCAGTACGAAAGGCCAACGTTGTATGATACAAAATACCGCCTTCAAAACGACACTACTTCTCCTATTACATATCAAGGTAAAGTATATATTTGAGGTTGTTATCAACAGTAGGACATGTTTTCCAGTGAAAAAAGTGCACGGCGGCTCTGGGCAAGTTTGCCCCCGAAATGCCCAAAAGACCCCCTGAAAATGTGCATAGAGTTCAATGCAAATCAAATTTGGGAGTGTTATTTTCATGCAAAGGCCATGGACTGAAATACCCTAGGGTTAAATGTTACCATCTGATGAGACTTCAGGGCATTATTTTACCCAGAGATATTGTTATAATTTTTACTTCACTAGATGTGTAACATCAGTCACTTTATTTATATTTATTGATACTGTTATGTAACAATTTTATTTTCCCCTTTCCTAGGTATGTGACAGCAGCCACCACCGTTCTTTCTGGCCTCAGCTATTGCTTCAAGCGTGATGTCTTCAAATACTTGACCAAGGGAAGGTGATGTATCTTGGGCACCCACAATTTGAAGTGCTATGAGAATTTCAAATTTGAATATGAACTAACTTTGTGTCATAGTGATACGATCATTTTACTGATAATGCCTTGAAATAGATAAATTATAGAAGGCGGCAAAGTGAAATGAGGCATCTATGCTCTGAAATGCTAATAGCTGCCACATTTGTGCTCTTCCTTGCAAAGAACAATGACCTACATTTGTGTCATACTGATGCAATAATATATATTTACAGGTTATGAGTTCAAATACTTGACAGAGAAAAGGTTATATTTCTTTGGCATCAACAATATGAACTGCTGATGCTAGTGTCACATTTGAATATTTACTTGCAAGAAATAGTGAACTAAGTTTATGTCATATTGATTTGCGATAAATAACTGATAATGGTCTTCATATTCTTAACCAATTAAAATTAATGATTCTGTGGTATCCACAAATAAAATTTGCCAAAAATAATGAATCCCTTTTATTTATACTGATGCAATAATATATTACACGTAATGTGTTTGAATGCTAAACCAAATGAAATCGATATATCTTTTGCATCGATAATATGAACTGCTGACAGTGTCCCATTTGAATATTTACTTGAAAGAAATAGTTATTGTGTTTCAAAGACTTGACAAAGTGGATGTTATGTATCTCAAGCTTGTAAAATATGAACCGGATGGTTGGTTGGTTGGTTGGATGATTTGTTTTGACCAGCATAGGTTAATTTTATTAGTGAAACATTATTTAACATCACTATCTAAGAGGGTTTAACACAAACCCAGACATCACTTGCATGCTTGATGTATCACTTTAAAAAGAGCAGAATAATTAATGTTGAGCACTATTAAATCTGCTTCGTTCATAAAAAATACATGAGGGAACGTGATGGATTAGGAAGGAATGAAGGATATTCTTTTATCACTCTAACTGGTTTTGCTAGTAGCCAAATTGGGCTAGTAAGTATAATTTATTTTCTATTCTGGGATTTAGGTTCATGAATTGTGCAAACAAGGCCAAAATATGGTTATTGTATAAAGTGGTGATGGAAAATCCTGTTTTTATATACTGTATATATCTGCAGCCTGCCTTTTAAATTTCATAAAAAAGATGTAGAACTTCTTTCAATCATAACGAATGATCATAGGTACAGAAGCAGGGACATTTACCCAGCCATTCCTGCTTACAAAATGATCTTGAGGAGTGGAATTTAATCCTACTTCATTTGTAGACCTTATTTTCATTGCTTTTGAAGCTTGATGTTATAAGTAGGGCATTCAATAATTTGCCAAAATAAAGTATTTTCTGTTTTGTTGGGTTTGAACTGTACCAAATGACCAGAGATGATATAAATGAAAGCGTTTGGAAGCTGTTCTGCATTAGGCGCTTTACAAATATTTTATATATCGAACTTGTCAAAAATTAAATGTATATTGCAAGTCATCGAAGACATACCAACAGAAATGTGATTATAAATAATCCTTTTGGAGTTTGCGAATCCTTGTTTTTTTAATTGGAAAAATTCTTCAAATTCAAATGATTTAATGGAATATAGAGATGTATTAAACCAATTTGGGTGGATAAAACACATATTTTTCTTCATGACTTATTAACTTGTGTATGTAATTGTACTACTGAATTACATTTTCAGTATTAACATTTTTTTTGTATAATGTCAAACATTTTAATTGATGAAAATATGATAATTTTCATGTGTAAAATTGATTTATAATTACATATTATGAAAAGTGCACACTGCATGTCAATATTGTCTTACTTTCAAGAAGGGATACACATGTACTCATGTACTTAGACTGCTTAATTCGTGTATGTTTTTACAGTGTGCTTATTTGATTGTTGGGTTTGTTTGTTTATTGTGTGTAAGTGACTGGTTTACATTCTACTGTATTCCTATACAACATATCAGAATAATTTGGAAATTTAAATTTCCTGTAAGATAATTTCTTATTGTATTTGTTTCTTGATTGCATCGTGATACACCAACATTTATGAAATTAACAGTTGACTGCCCACATGCACATACACACTGCTGCTACACACTGCTATGACTGCTATTGTGCCTTTAATTTTCCTTGTCCTCAGATATCCAATGAAATAAGACACACTCATTGGTTGACTACTGAGGACTATAACACTGCCCTATGGACGATCAATTCAAGGGACTTCCCTTTGTGCTATGTCCTTGTATTGGTCCTAATTCTATGTCAGTCCATACATACATACATGGATGTGCTGGGCTCTACAACAGTTATTTTAGGACTAACTCTAAAGAAAATAGCTTGCCCCAATTTTTGCTGATTACCCAAATTTGGCATAATAAAAAAAATAACAATCAATCAATTGGTAAATTTGTTGCTAAGAGCACTGGAGAAATGTTTGATATTCATTAAAGGGATAGTTGAGTTTTGGTATAGAGGGCGCTACACAAACTATTTTTTTTGTGAGATGAAAAACTGAGTGTCAAATTTGAAAGAGCATAACATTTTAATGACAGAATAAACTTTTATTTTATCAAAATCGGTTCAGAAATGGCTGAAATATCCATAAACATAACCATTTGTAATAAATGTGGGGCCCACATTTATTAGATAATTTTGAACCAGCCGATAATTTTTGTTTTTAATTCTTCCTCTTTTAAAAAATTTACAAAAGAGGTTTTTAAATAGTTGTTGATTATCTCTCTATCTAATTACTATTTCAACAAAAAAAATTCATGCACAATATTCTATTTAAAATGGTTTAAACCAATGAGTTTTTAGAAAGCGCCCTCTTGAGTTTTAATGGCTCTTTTTAAAATGATAACTGGCTTTTTACTTAGTCATTTGTAATTTTGTATTCATTCAGAGCATGGTGGAGTTATAACCATTAGTTTGTAATGTAATGGTGTAGGTTGGTTACTAAAATTCAGTTTGACCAAAACTGTACTGTCTTTTAATACCAAAACTCAACTATCCCTTTAAAACATGTCACTGAGTAACACATGCATTGTTGTCTACAATTGTCTTGTATTTCTCCACCTAATCCTGATAATTTAGATCTACATTATGGGCAGGCGGCAGTGGTGTAGGCAGGAATTCTGCAAGGGGGGCTATAACCTGCAAGCGCGAGGTGCTCTGGGTGGGGTTCAGGGTCCAGTGCCTCATGGCTCCTGGTGGGGGTCCAGGCAGGGGGCAGAGCCCCCGGAATTGGATTTTAGCCATTCAAAGCCCCCAAAATCAGAACTACCAGCTAAAAAGCAAAACAGATTTTTAAAATGGGTCTGAGGGTTGTGCTCCGGCCCAAGAGTCTCCTTGACTCGGTTGTTGGAAATATCTCCATCACTGGTCTCCAAGCCTTCAAAAGCTGTGCACATGTGTTTTTAAAATGATTATTATCATGTTTTTGTTTGTTTGTTTTTGTTGTTTGTTGTTGTTGTTGTTGTTTTTGGGGGGTTCTCATCGACCCCTTAATTGATTATTATCTTGTGTATTTTTTTCTTTGGTACTTATTTGCAGTGTATCATTTGATGGTCCTTTTAAAACCCTTTTAAAACTCTTGTGGGGTTATCGTTCACATTTGCATTTTATATATATTTTTTAATAAGAGCCCCCCCCCCCCAGCCCCAAGTACGCCACTGGCAAGCAAGCAAGCGTGGGTTTGTAGAGCCCTGTATGTACACACACACACACACACACTGCATACCCCAGACTAACCTAACCAGGCGCCGTGCAGAGCTGGCGCTCACCGCTAATTAGTTAACCCCAGACACACCCATCCTCAAGCAAACAACAAATCCAAATCAACATGCCCTTTGATTATCGCTACTTCATAATTGTATTTGTATATATACAGTCAATTTCAACAACAGAGCGTAAAAACAAACCAGTTAGAGGTTATTATGTGCACATGTACATATATAGGCAGATGGCTCGTTCTGCAAGCTTGAAGGGACTTAGTAACATTGTCCAAATCCTCAAAATCCAATTGAAATTCTAACGGTTCCCTCGTACCTTGTATTCGTATTAACAAAAAAAGCATGGGACAGGTTTCGGTTTGTCAAATTTCCCTTTCGTTAAAAAGATATTTACGATTTAAGTATTCAGATGTCAAATTATCCAACAGATCGTCAGAACCGTCAGAACTTGAAATTTTCACACAACACCCAGTGGACATATCAGATAACAACAATACATTGTATATCAACCATTCATCGCTTTGCACATGTCAACAAAGTTACTAGATCCCTTTAATTGCTATTATTCAAACAACACACATAAAATGATAAAATGTAGGTACTTTGTACTGGACTTAATAGATCTTTACAGCTGTAAATAGAGGATCTTGTTGTGATATTCATTGGTTATGCACAAATACATGCTAACTTTATTATACTGCTACTGGTACTTGTATAATATCTAGGGACAATCACTAATATGATGTGCAAAAATGTTGATTAAATTTCTAACCTAGTACATGACACAATGATATATTTACTTAACATACCTATTTGTATTTATACATGTATTTTAAAATATAGAACTAAATTGGTAATTATGCTTTTATTATTAAAACTCTTTATTTCAGTATATTATATCTGAAAAGCATAAAAGAAAACTAAAATTATTATGTCTAAGCAGAGCTGCCAACTAGTACGGATTTTCCGTAATTGGTACGGAAATTGGCAACCATTACGGGAGTACGGAATGCCGCTTAAAAATTACGGGGGGAAAAAAGAAAAAAAGAAAAAAAATTGATTTTTTTTTTTTTTTTTTTTTTTTTTTTTTTTTTTTTTTTTTTTTTTTTTTTTTTCTTTCTTTTTCTTTTCCCCCGGATATATCCGATATCTGTCCGAACCCGACGTGTTTGGCTCTACCAGTCTAATCTCCCTATCATTAATTCTCTTACCATTTGTTTATTTGTGATACATGTAAAATACCTTCACTTTAGCAATAGATTAGCAGTGTTCAACGTGCCATTTTTTTTTTTTTTTTTGGGGGGGTTACCCGTTCTGCTAAACGTTTTTGCCGATGACGGTCGGTTAACTGTCGTGTAACCGTTTCACTAAACTTATAGTTCATAGAGCCGCGTAGGAAATTACTGATTTCTTCCCCAACTTACTGATTTTGAGCCTTGAGAGTACTGATTTCATGTTCTAGAGGTTGGCAGCTCTGTCTAAGTTATCTAATTGGACAGACCCAATTTGTATGTGTGTACATACAATAGGTATAGGTAAGGGAGTTTATCAACAAGACAGTAAATAAAGTAATTTGATTTCTTTAAAGACCCAGTTGCGAGGTTTGTCAGAAATTATGCCATCAGTACCACTTGCACAGGGTCACAGACAGACTGAGAGGCAGAAGTGCCAATGATGTCATTGAAACAGGTGCTGCTGTTGATGTTGGTGTTGGCATGGGCTCTGTAGCAGGAACTGTTACTGTGTGGATACAAGAAAAAGAGCAGTTCTTTTAGTATGTTCTTATCCGTGCAATTTCTAAATGACTTATGAGTTCTTCATAGTTAATATAACACATTAATAAGTAATTTTTTAACCTTGAATTTAAATCAAATCTGTTACAGTTCTGTGACTCCAGTGACATCTGAAACAAGGCTTGAGTTGAACATAGCCAGTAGACCTATTGTGTTGGTATTGCTTTATAGTTGCAGCATATTGTCACATTTTATTATGAGACACATATCAATGAAATATAGGCACAATCTGCACAAATATGATGTCAGACACCACATCATTTTTATAGTGGAATAATACGTAAACATTTTTGAGGCCGGTAAACATAGCGACTGAGCCAAGGGAGGTGGATCCCCCTCCCATGTTAACCCTAATCCCATTGGGGGGGGGGCCATTTTGGCCCCCCCCCCCCCCCTGTCGTTTTTTTCGACGTTCAAACTTCATGACTTTTTTCTCTCAAGTCTCCCGCATGTTTTGATATATAATTCACCCCGGTCGGACATGTAGAACTGATTTTAGAGGTCGATAATTGCTCAACCGTCACAAAAAATTGCAATTTTTGTACAGGTTTCTATGCAATTCTTACACCGATGCCATGTAAACTCCAAATCTGTTATAATTGTTACATTGAATTATAATTTTGATTATTTCTTTGTTATTAGTTTAAATCATACACTTCAGAGATAAATTCTTCTAAAAAAAAAATAATAAAAAATAAAATAAAATAAAATACATAAGAATGAAAACAATGTGGGTAAATCCAGGAATAGGCCTACTAATTTGCATATTTGCATAATTTATGCAAATTAGTGGATATGATGAATTACATCATTTGAAAGTATTTTTACAGAAAACCTGAAGAAATCCTGTAATTTCTCTTGATTTTAGATGAAAATCCCAATTTTCCCCCAAATTCGTCAAAAATGTGCATATTCAAAATTGTAATTAATTATAAAAAAAAAAAATGGTCCAATTTTTAATTTTTTTAAAATTCTTATTCTACTTGACTTGTTTTACGTATGTGCCAATTTTCAAGTCGATCGGTCTATTCGTTGCCAAGATTTGAGGGGGGTGCCAAAATGCCCCCCCCCCCCCCCCCCCCCCCCCAATGGACTCAAGTGATCAAAATAACCCAATGGGATTAGGGTTAAGGACTTCTAACATTTAGGATTGAAAACAAGTATTCTAGAGAATATTTATCAATGATATCTTACCTGCTTCAATATCTCTCAGCTGCCTGAATGTGTCTGCCCACTGAGACTGGCGGCGGAAGAAGGCAGGTATCTTGCCCAGGGGAGAGGGTACGTTGACAGTCTGTCCACCACTGGACACCACACTCCCATCCCATAGGAACTCCCAGTCATCCACCGGGAGGTACACATCCCAGTTGTCCCTCCCCTGCTCGTAAACGGGCGCCACAAGGATATCAGGACCAAACATGTACTGGTACTGGATGTCGTAGGACTTCTCATCATCTTCATAGTGGAAGAAGAGTGGCCGCTGGACAGGAATCCCTTGCTCATGATTTTTTCGAATGGTTGCTCTGATGTAGTCGTTGAGTGCCACGTAGATGTCTGTGTGCCGTGCAAACTCATACATGGTGTGTGAGCTGGAGTAGAACTGCCAGTTCTGGTCCGGTCTGTTTCCCTCGTGGGTCCTCATCATGGTTGTGAAGGCAGCCATTTCAGCATATCGCAGGAACAGTTCCTCGGTCCGAGTGACGTCGAAGAGGGAGGTGTAACCCCCGATGTCAAAGTGGTTCATTCCGTATCCTGACACGCCAAGGGAGAGTGCACCTGGTATGACAGAGGCAATGCCATCAGCGAGGCCGTAGTCCACAAACTGATCTCCCGCCCACGTCATCACACTGTAACGCTGCGACCCAGAGTAGCCAGCACGCATCCAGAAAAGAGTATCCCCCAACTTGCCGGCTTCCTCAACCCCTTCGCGGTTTACCCTAGCCCAGGTGGCAGGCCACTCATTGTGGATATCTGTCCCCTCAGCTCCACTATGGAACACAGCATCAATTGGGAGGTACTCCCCAAAGTCTGCCATCCAGCCGCCAATTTCCAAGTCCAGCATGTTCTGTTTAATGATCCGGTTCTTGTACCAAGTAGCGGCATCAGGATTTGTGAAGTCGACAATCCCGCAAAAGAACTCGCCGTAGTCCACTATGTAGGGACCACCGCTCTGATCCTTGATCAAGTAGTCCCCTTGCAGAGCTTCCTGGTAGAGGCCACCTTCTCTGTTGAGGTTTGGGTTGGCGTAGACCAGGACTCTGATCCCCCGCTCCTTCAGGTCCAGGATCACCTGGTCTAAGTCGGGATACTGCTCTGGGTTCCACTCCCAGTTCCAGAAGAGACGTCGTCCGAACGAAGTTGTGATTCGTCCCACCCAGTCCTGGATCCAGACAGCACTGACTCGAATCCCATGCTCCTGCAGAGAAGGGAAGAATAAGGGGGAAGAGGTTCAGATGAAGGAAACCAACCATGTTGATGGACTTGGACACTCGGTATGGCCCGGTATTGAGTTTTAAAAAGTGCAATGAGAAGAGAGTTATGAAGGTGTTAAAGACTTGCTCTTGAGAGAAACATTATGAGCAAAGAGATTTAATTTCGGTCTGTACACTGGATAGTTTTCTATTTTGAACACAAGTAACCTGTGTCTCTAGTGGGTGCCATGTCCCAGCCTATACATATACCGTTCCTTGATAAAACTGTGTTAACATAGTTTGAAGGATCAAATGGATAAGTATTTAAATTGGCTTGTCAGTAGAGTGGTAGTCTTTTGTCAATATAATTCCCTGTAATATGGAATAATGCATACCCTTTTTTTTTGGCAATTGAGAATTACATCAGTGGTCTCACGTATTGAGCATCATCCATTTAGGAAGGCTATTCTGTTATACTGCACAATAAATCAATCCTTCAAAGAAATATTCTAATTCCCCAAGTGTAAACTCAAAGCAAACCATTCTTGAAGTATTGGGTAAAGTAGAGTTGCATATAAACAGGCACATGTATGCTCTCACCTCAGCCAGTCGGATGTAGTCCAGCATGAGTTCAGTCCCACCCTGCACCCCAATGATGGTCCCATTATAGATCCATTCAGGAGGCATCGGTTGTCTACCAAGGTAGTCCGTCAGCTGCTCAATCAGTTGCAGATATGTCTGGTTAACGAAGAAGTAGAATCGACCTGGCGAACTACCCCAAAGCTCTATCTCGTGGAAATCCCCAGCCCTGAAGTCAAACTCAGAGTAGGCGGTGGTGGTGAAGTGGGCGTAGTACTTGCGTGTGGAGAGGAAGGTCGGCTGGGCCCAGTACGTGGTGTAGTAGTCGCCACCGCCCCCATCCCGCTGGTCGGCCTTGAACGTGATGTCATAGCTCTTGTTCCTACCTACTCCCTGAAATATAATATTATTATCGGTAATTAGTTCTAGGTGGTGAGAACATTTCTGGAACGATCTGTCTGAGAACATGAAACAACACGGCTGCATGCATATGTTCGAGGGAGTAAAGGAGAGGGTAGAGAAGGAGCAACAGGGAAAGAAAAGGAAATAATTTTAAAAGAGATGATGATGATTACGGTACAGATAGACTTTGACTACCATATAGTTAGATATTTGATTACCAATGATAATGTGATGATAATGATTATGATTATGATGATGATGATGCTGATGATGATGATGATGATTATGATGACGTGATGATGATGATGATTATGATGACGTGATGATGATGTGATGATGATGATGATGATGATGATGGTGATGATGATGATGATGATGATGATGATGATAATGATGATGAGGAGGAGGAGGAGGAGGAGGAGGAGGAGGAGGAGGGGGGGGGGAGGAATGAATGAATGAAGCAATGATGGTGGTGGTGCTGATGGATATGAACACAATGAAGCAAATTAATCAAAAGGGAGGTAAAGTGATAACAGAAAAACATGGCAATTGATTAACCCTAAAAGGAGCAGAGACGAACGTGACATTATTATGAAATATATTGAGATGTATGCATAAGATACAGCTTGTCCTTAAATTATTAACTGACGAGCTGTCGTCAGTATTTTGAGACTTATATCAACAAATATTTGTGGTAATATTGATATATAATAAAAGATATTTGAGAAGCAGCTATATTCGCTAAAAATGTACGTGAAATGGGTATGAAAATATGAGAAGCAGAGGGTTGATACTGGGAACAGGGGCCGGCACGTGCCCTCCTCATAATTTGACATGAACCATAAAGGAACAAAAAAAAAGTAAGCATAGGCGCTGCAGGAAAATGTTCCCCTACGCCCATGAAAGTATAAGAGTGTGCCCTCAATAATTTGCGTGACCCCCCCCCCCCCCCCCCCCCCCCCTCTACCAAATATTCATACCACACAACGCAACTGATGAGAGTAGAAAATATATAATAAGCCATAGAACGAGGAGTAAAGATGATGAGAATAAATAAGATGATAGGTGGAACATTCAACATGACGCCCACCTGTTCTTGAATCCATATCGGGAATTGTCGACCGCGCATATTGAAATATGAGAACTGCTCTCCGCCACCGTACACGCGTTCGTCCTCCTCTGCAACGATGCGTAACCATAGTCTATTGATGATGTCGTCAACGCTTACGAATTCACCGTAAAACAGGCCATTGTCATTCACGAAATCGAGTGTAACCTGGAAAACAAAATTCATAAGTTTCAGTTTGAATAGGATGGAGACTAAAATAATACTTTGGTCGGTTTTCTGTCTTCATGAAACAAAAACACAGACATAAACAAAGATGAGGAATAAACATGCCGCTCATTATAATGCGGATATATGGAATACTATATGTACCCAGGGAGCAAAGAGGGTTTTACAGACATGGAATGTTATAAAAGGTTGGGGCCCAGAATTGTCTTCTAGGACCTTGTAGAAGCACAACCTAGGTGGACAACCTCGCGAACTAGCTACTGGAAGGCCACATAACACATATGAAGGATTTTACTCCTATTTTACGTTAAAAGCGCCTTTAATCCTTAGGGTTCATGAATGCCCTACTCTGGAATGTTCACGATTACACCCAAACGCATGCTGCTATCATCACATCTCTTCGGAAATGTCTTTCATAGATAGGTGTGCATCTTTTGATACCAAATATTGCCTTTTTACTTCTATGGTTTTTAAGTCACGTGTCTTTATATGTCACGTGTCAGACATAGAATATGAAATTTCACATACGCTTATGGACAAAAATTCGTGGAAATTGTGCAGATTATAGAATGAAAAAAATATTTATCTGTAAAATACTATACATGTTAGATGGCATTATGATGAAAAACAATACACTGGCAAAACAAATGATAAAATAATACAACACAAAATAATTTGAAACAAAGAAATACATAAGAATTATAATTGTAATAATTATGATGATAATACGGTTGATGTTATGAACAAGCGAACGTTCCGTGTTTTTTGTCGATCGCGATTATCATTACCCCCAGTCATAAGATGCATACTGCAATCAATCCAGCACACCATGGGCGTAGATCTGTCATTGATACCTATTCATCAGGGGGGATGATCTATTAATGCATCCCCCCTGATGAATAGGTATTACGTAAGTATCAACGCCCATGCAGCACACAGAGTGAACATTTACACTCACATGGGAGTGCAAGGGAGTTATAAAGGCTAGCCTGATGAAGATAAAAAAGAGATAAAATGTGAAGAGGGACAAAACTACAAAGTGATCAATCAAACCTCAATCATCAGGCTACATTATCACGTAAAGAAACCAGTTATCGTCAGATGCCAATTTATAATTAAATTGATGTGAAATACCCTATATCATAAGTGTGGATATGCTGATGTAAACTTAAGCATTTGTATGAATGATATCCCTCTAAAACTAAACGTAATTTACGATCATATATATTTATGTAAAGTACATCATCCGCTAAGAAGTAACAATGATGTGCTCGATAAAATGGTCCAAGTCTAAGATGTCAAATGGCATTAAATACAGTCATGTAGTTCTTGAACCTTATGTTGTGCAGTTGACAGCTAACACAGGAACTGCCCTGAGCTTTCTCAGTGAGAACAGTATTTGAGTGAACAATGTAATGGTTAATGAGTCCTGGAGACATGTGCAGTCACCTGATATAACCATAGCTGTTTAAACCATCAACCTGACCAGTTCGAAGATTAAAATCTCTGAAAAGCTGCCATATACAAGCTGTTTGATAGTGATCCCTCTTGAAGATCTTATCCCAATAAAGAACATGTTTCTCCATAGGATTTTACGTCACCATCAATAACAGGAATGCAATGTCATGGATTCAAACAGTATATGTTGTTCTTAATGTAAAGTGCTCATTCATGATAAACATGTGTGTACTTCTAGTCCAATGAACACAACATTTATATGAGTCAAATACAAATTATTATGGTGTGGACTTGTTGAAACAATGATGCACCAATACAACCTATATAAAAGGGTACGATGGCTCAGAAAATGGCCTACAACACTAACAAATATCGTAACATTGTTTAAACAAAGCTTAATGTATAAAGATGTAGAGTAGGTCACTATGTTTTTCTTTGGTAGGATTATCATTTTGTTATCATGATTATATTTCCATGCCCATTACTTTGTTCGATTGTATTATCGTGTACATGAATAAAAATAATCTTCCTACTAAACAAATTAAGAATAATTCGACTGAGAGTTGAGGTAGCGCTACTGCCTTTGCCGCTTCATTTATTTCCCCGTATCTACACATAATAAGATAATCAATTTGCACTCCTTGCTGGCTTCTGTATCAATTCAGTATTAATATTGGCAAAATACATAACACACATACAAAAGGTATTAGTGCATTATTGTCAGTAGTATCATTACATTTTTATGAGTAAGAAAATCACTTTATTCATTCAACTGTTTATATTGTAATATAATCTAGGGATCGAGTAACTTTGTTGACATGTGCAC
The DNA here is from genome assembly GCA_037951105.1 of Echinarachnius parma. Classification (NCBI taxonomy): domain Eukaryota; kingdom Metazoa; phylum Echinodermata; class Echinoidea; order Clypeasteroida; family Echinarachniidae; genus Echinarachnius; species Echinarachnius parma. Next base: position 120,232 of record JBAMJV010005927.1, read on the forward strand.
AAATTGATAAGTGATTAATACAAATGTGTATTAGTGTGATATGATATGTCCACAAAGTGATGTGTAATAATGTCATGTTAATTGGATGTTTTTTGGCTGAGATATGAACACAAAAGCAAAGTGATATTCACTAACTCATTTTGCACTTACTGTGTACACGGCATAAATTATCCCGTATACAATTTCACACAGACACACTTCAATCGTATCTTTTGAACGAAATGGAAATTTGAAAAACCGTCCGGTTGTATTGTTAAATGAATATGATAAGGTATGAGATAACCACTAGAGTTCCAAGTAAGTTTTGAGGATTTGGACAATTGTTACTAAGTCCCTTATGGCCTATTTACATTATATTTGTATTTTATTTATATTTGTACTCCATAATCTATATCTATTTCCCCTATTCTACATTTTATACATTTCATTATCAAGATATGAAATTAAACATGTTTTACCTCTATAATGATTTATTAAAATCAGATACCAACCCCCAATACACTATTGAGAACTAATATTCTTATGTATGTTATTGTTTTTAATTTGTTATATGTTTTATTGTTTTATAATTATTTAGTGTATATCATTTCAAAAACTTTCAAAAATAACATTGAATGCCATTTGAAGAATTTCAAATACAAATTGTGTAACGTTTGAAAAAGTCTAAACATTTCAATGTGTTTTGTACATAAATGAACGTACAACTTGTTGTAACTTAAAATAAGACGTGATACATTATCCGAAGATATTATGCAGTCAAATCTGGTATCAAAAGATGCACACGACTCTACAAAACACGGAATTCGATGATATCATAATGCTTGTTAGTGTAATTGTGAAAATAGCAGAGGCAAACCTTCATGAACCCTAAGGATTTAAGGCGATATTAACGTACATTATGGGTAAAATCGTTTGTACGCGTTTTGAGGACTTCCAGTAGCTAGATCGCGAGGTTGTCCACCTAGGTTGTGATCATAGAAGGTCCTAGAAGACATTTCTAGTGTACAACCTTTTATAACATTCCATGTTTGATATGCTAAAAAAGGTGGTGTTTGCTCCCTAGGTACCAGCTGCAATCTCTGCTTTCCGCGAATGGTCTATTCATTTTCTGAGTCACTGCTGCTATCACTGCTTTCCATTATAGCAGTGCACTGCACCCTTCTGCACTTGGTTTTTATGCCCTGACAACGGCAGCCTATGTAGCATGGAACCGCCTTCTTTGAGCAAGAACAGTTCTTCTAGCATCCCCTGACACATCCACACGATAGTGTCTTTTCCATCGATTCAGGCCAGGCTTGTTGTGTAGATGGCACTGGAATTGGTTTCCCATCAGTCAAGGACCATCCGAACTCTGTACACGATGGAATGTTTGGCTTGGCGATGTGCGCATTCTTGTCAATGATGGTCGCATGAGCAGCTCTATTTAGGTGCAAGAGGGAAGCATCTTCTGTGGGAGGCAGCAGCTTCAGGAGAGTTGACTTGTTGTTCAAGAACTTGTAGGCTCTCAATTTTTTAAGATCAGAATCTTCAAATTGGTCGCTTTTGGTGGTGTACACATCTATGGTCAGTTCTCGTGCCTGGGTGATGAGGTCGCCTGTTATGGCATTTGCTTGGTTGTCACCATAGTCTACCACTGCAGGTGTGTTTCGTTTCATGCTTCTCTTGAGCCATGCTTTCTTGCCGCTGAAGCATGGGTAGCTAGTGGTATCTCTGCCACTCAGACTGCGCATGACACAGATTATTGTTAGTGGTGGACAACTCTACATTTTTGATTTCATAGGGAAGCATGAGTGCAGTAATAGTCCTCCATCTTTGTTCAAGGAAGACGGCAGTATGAGAAGTGGTACCAATGCTAGCCTGGTGAAGGTCTTAAAAGAGGAAACCAAAGTGACATGTGTTTCCGATTTGCCTCAGGATGACAACAAAACAGCAGTTGTTGTTGATGCAATGTGCGCCATACGGCGCTGGTCATTTCACAAAGGGGAAACATTTGAAGCAATCGCCGAACGGTACACAAATCTGTTGCTGAAAGATGTTCCTGTTGGTACCGAGATCATACACTTTTGTTGCGACAGATACATTTGAGCCAGCCTGAAGTCTGCTGAGCAGGAACAGAGGTATACCCGATCCAAATTAGCCAAGGTATATGAAGTCAGTGGGCAGTACACAGCTCCTGATCGACAGGAGTTTGTCTCTGTATCAGCAAACAAGGCGAACCTTCTGAGCTTCCTGTGTGAAAGGTGGTGTGAGAATGAACAGCGTGAACCTTCTCTTGGCCAAACTCATCTGTACCTTGGTGGCGGATTCAAAGAAACAAAAAGTGTGCTCCTCACAGGAGGATCTGTGGTGGAAGTTCCAGCCCTTGAATCTACACAACAGGAGGCTGATACACGGGTCATACTCCACACACTCTACAGTCTCAAGAATGATGGAGTCGACAGCGTTGTCATACATACCACGGTGCAACAAATCTCACGGATCTCTCAGAGATGTGGGTGAGGACAGCCCATAATGCATACCTATCTATCCATGATATGATTGTAGCACTGGGGCCATCACAGAAAATGAATATAACATTCACGGATATCAATGATAGCAGCTGGTGACTAAGAAAACGAATAGAACATTTGCGGATATCAGTGATAGCAGCTGGTGACTTAAGAAATGAATAGAAAATTCGCGGAAATCTGTGATATCAGTTGGCGAGTCAGAAATTGAAAAGATCATTCACACAATTTACATTGTATGTTTTGTATGTATTTGTTCATTTGGCTTGGTACATATTATTATCTGCAATAATGGACTTTTGTTTTATAACTGGTTCTCTCATTCAAAATATGTACATGCGTATCTCAGGAAGTAGGGTTAGTATACACGTAATAGTATCCTGTAATCTGAGCTCAAAAATATTAAAGACAACTACAAATAGAGACTATTTATTTAGTCTCCTGACCACACTAAATCCATCATAATACTAAAATGGTAATCATTTTAATACTGTTGTGGAGTCCACTGACAATAAGGCTTGGTCATGCCCCCCCCCCCCCCCCCCCCCCCCACCGGACCCCCACCCTCCCTACTCCACAACTCTTATTGTGTCTGATTCATGGCACACTAACAAAGTAAATTTATTATGTTTTGATGCATTTTTGTATCAGTGAATGTAATTTTGAAGAGATCTAAAGAAATAATTACATGAATAGATTCAAATTCTTATGTATTTCTTTGTTTGTATTGCTTATTGTTCTTTATTGTTTAGTGTTTTTAAATAGTTTATTTCATGGTAAACATATATCTAAAGTTATTTTGATGCACATTTAGTTTGTAATGATAAAAATATATCATTGTTTTTAATTATTGGTACTATATTTGCTTTTTATACATAAACGCTCCATTAAAAATGTCACTTCCGTGTGTGACGCATCACGCTTTAACAACATTTTTCACAACAACCAAATATGCAATATGCTCAAATTTGGTATCACATGATGCGCAGGAATCTAAGGAAGACGTCCATGAATTTACAAGCAGATATAATCAAGCATCGTGGTGTAATCATGAAAAATGTGAGATCGGGACTTCATGACCCCTAAGGCCTAAACCCACCATATAGCTACAGTAGGGGTGATTTTGTTAAAACTCATTCTGTGGGCTTCGAGCAGCTTGTCCGCGAGGTTGTCCACCTAGATTGTGTTCCTAGAAGGTCCTAGAAGCCATTTCTGGCCGCCAACCTTTTACAACAGGCAAAAGCTGATATCCGAAAAAAATGGGTGTTTGCCCCCTGGGTAATGTTCATAGTTCTAGACAAACAAAATATTGAAGTGCATATACCACACTGCTAAATTCATGATCATGGACACATAATGAGCAGAGAATGAACCCGGTGGTGTCACTTTACGTTGGCCGTGTATTCACATGATCGTTCACAATATCGCGAAAAAGGGGATCAATTTTGGAATGTGAAAATCGCGGAAATAGAAGGGGAAAAAGTAAAGATTTCATGAATATGTTCGCGGAAAATGGGGAAAAGGGTACCAATTTCATCAAAATGTTCGCGTAATTTGCACAATAGGGTATCTTTTTCGTCAAGGGCCACACATTTTATTTTATCTGTGTACTTGAAGTCTTTAAAGGGACTTAGTAAAATTGTCAAAATCCTCAAAATCCAATTATAATTCTAGCGGTTCCCTCATACCTTATTGTATTCGTATTAACAATAAAAGTATGGGACAGGTTTAGGTTTTTCAAATTTTCCTTTCGTTAAAAAGATATTTCTGATTGAAGTATTCAGATGTTAAATTATCCACTGGACTGCGAAAATCGTGTACAAAGTGAGTGCGATGAGTTAGTGAATATCACTTTACATTTTGGCTCATAACTCGGCCATATAACGTCCATTTAACTTGAAATTTTCACACAACACCCAGTGGACATATCAGATAACAACAATATACATTGTATATCAACCACTCATCATGTTTTGCACATGTCAACAAAGTTACTAGATCCCTTTAAAAGGGGGTATTTTGGTTAATGTGTACTCGAAATGCTAAAAATGGGGTAATTTTGTAATGCTAATTTTTACCCATTTTTGTGTTAAAGAGGGTGTATAATTATAATTTTCTGAATATGTGCGCGAAACGTCGTAATTTTCACCTCCAGAACGATAATGTGTCCTACCCACTGACCTGGTCCTACCTTAGTGATACCGCCGGGAGAATGAACTATACATCTATTCCTTTCAATAAATTATTATAGTAAAAACAACGCTGTTGAAAGCAGATTATCCATGATTTGAAAATAATATTAATCATCATCACTATCATAATCATCATCACCATCGTCATTGTAATCATCGTCATCATCATTATATTCATAACGATAATAATACTAATGTTGATAATACTTATACAGCAAATGTATGTTTACCCAAGGTAACCTACTAACCTGATGACGACGACAACGTTGATGATGATTATATGAATAATATCGTGATCATAAAGAAAGTGCAGATAAGTTAGAAGATGATAACAGACCATCTGAACTAGGTAACAGCTGTCTGTGACTCAAAGTGATTCCCATCATTATTATTATTATTATAGTAATGCGTTTTCATAATGTACACATGTTCGGCTCTCATGTATTAGAGCGTTTTATATTATAATATACATGTATACAGCCCGACGAAACCGAACGCAGACCGACACTAAACGAACAACAAACCGATACCACCCCGAAATTCTCGTTTCGGTGTCGGTTTTTAGTTAAATTGGTAAAGGTATCAAGCAAATCCTGTTACATCTTTGAAAAATAGCATATACATTATTGCATGGTGTTTTAGAGGCGGAGTTATTTAGGGACAAGAAGAGGAATAACTAATTTATGGGGATCATTCCAATAGATACATGATAAACTTTGTCACATTTTCGACGTAGGATATACCTAAAAACCTATACGTCAATGGCTTTTGGTATAACTAACTAATTATATATAGTCGAAAATACGACGACTCTAAATTGAGTTTTCTTGATTCCTATACTACCAACGACAGTATTACGGAGACGGTCAGTGAATTGAAGTCAGACAAGAGATAGGTTTAAGTGCTAAGCTGTATCTATTTATATATGGGCCTCAACGTGACAAAAGGGGTCTAAAGGCGAAATTTATGGAAAATGAGTTAAAACTATTTTCTGAATGTATGAAAAGTACTGAATCCAAAAATGTTGGGTTTTTACAAATCTGACTTTTTAAAGTACCTCTACAGTCTCAAACAAAAATGGTGTATTTACGCAAAAGTGAACAGTATCTGCAGATAAGCTACAAAACGCAATTTAGAGAAACCCTCACACGTGTTTATTTTTGATCGCCAAATATTTGAGGCTGTTATGGGGTATGGTAAAAAAATACTTTTAACTGATCTAAAAACCACTCGAATGCAATTTCAAAAAATTACCTCGGCAAGGTTATTATTTATTCAAAATGGCTGCCGTATGACACATGTACATGATTATAATGGTCATGCGTCATGAACTCGCCTATATACATGTAGGGTGGTGCCGTTACGTTCTGGGTTTTTTTTGCTACCATTACCTTTATTTTTTATCGAAACCAGAACAAATTTCTAAAGAAATGTATCACTTTAAAGGACTATCAGAATGACATATGTCTGCAAAGTTTGAAAGGTTTACCTATTTCCTAAGTGGAGATACAACTATTTGAAGGTTGGAACCAGAGGATGCGCGCGTGGAAGCGGCGCCCCGGTACAAAGTCTATGGGGAAATGCTTTTTAAAGACCTTTTTTTCTAAAACGTTGATAACTTTGTCAAAACTAGGTGTATAGCTACAATGTTGGTATTAAATGAAAGCTTTAACATTGACTTTATTGTAAAATGATTGAAAAGTGTTTTTGTCACATTCAATTTTAACAAAATCAACACAAACACAGAAAATTGAGACTTGCCTGTACAAACTCTATGGGGGCACAATCTTGACCAATACATTCTGTGAATTCTTGGTAAAAACGTAAATATCTTCAATAAGACAAGGTGTAAGAATACAAATTTGGTATCAAATTAAAGCTTACCTATCAAACTGTATTATGACCGAACACATTTAGGCTTAATTTTATATTCCGATCTTTAAAGGGATAGGCCTAGTTGAGTGTTGGTATAGGGGGGCACTTCACAAAATATTTTTTTGTGAGATAATGAAAAACTGACTGTCAAATTTGAAAGAACATACAATTTCAATTTTCAATGACAGAATAAACTTTATTTGAACAAAATCGGTTCAGAAACCGCTGAAATATCCATAAACATATTTGTATTCAAAAATTCTTCACCATGGGATATTTTGACTTTTTAGACAAATTTTAAAAGACTACTTTGAAACAAAATCTTAATAGGTTTTTAAAAAGTTGTTGATGATATCTCTATTAAATCATTATTCTAACAAAACATCAAATGCACAATTTTGTATGAAAAATGGCTAAAAAAACAATTATTTTTTTAGAGAGCGCCCTTTTGAGTTCTCTTTTTGAATGATAACAGGGGTCTTATGTAGTCGTTTGTAATTGTGTATACTTTTCGAGCATGGT